>PVHX01006093.1:0-104591 GCA_004024805.1 Geosciurus inauris | reverse complement strand
GGTCACATCACTTTCCTCCACAAACAGAATAAGACATAATAACAAACTGATGTAACCAAATTGGCCCATTCCTCTTTACCTGCTCAGTCTTCTGCTTTTTTCATTAATTACTTTTAATTTTACACAAATGGAGCATAATTTTTCATTTCTCTGGTTGTACATGATGTAGAGTCACATCATTCATGCAATCATACCCATATATAGGGGTAATATAGGGGTAATAATGTCCATCTCATTTCCCAATCTCCTCCCCACACTCCCTCCCATCTCCTCCCTTCCCCTCTACTCAATCCAAAGTTCCTCCATTCTTCCCTTGCCTGCCCTCTCCCCCTTTATAGAACAGCATCCACTTATCAGAGAAAACATTTGGCCTTTGGTTTTTTGGGATTGGCTTACTTCACTTAGCATGATATTCTCCAGATCTGTCCATTTACCTGTAAATGCCATGATTCCATTCCCCTTAAGGCTGGGTAATATTCCACTGTGTATATATACTACAGTTTCTTTATCCATTCATCTACTGAAGGGCATCTAGGCTCTTTCCACAGTTTGGCTATTGTGAGTTGAGCTGCTACAAACGTTGAGGTGGCTGCATCACTGCAGCATGCTGATTTTAAGTCCTTTACATATAAACTGAGGAGTGGGATAGCTATTTGAAATGGTGGTTCCATTCCAAGTTTTCTATGGAATCTCCATACTGCTTTTCAAAGTAGTCGCACCATTTTGCAATCCCACCAGCAATGAATCAGTGTACCTTTTCCTGCATATTGTCACCAGGACTCTTTGTTGCTTGAATTTTTGATACTTGCCACTCTGACTGGAGTGAGATGAAATCTTAGAGTAGTTTTGACTTGCATTTCTCTAATTGCTAGAGATGTTGAACATTTTTTTCATATACTTGTTGATTGATTGTATATCTTCTTCTATGAAGTGTCTGCTCATTTCCTTAACCCATTTATTGATTGGGTTACTTGTTTTTTTGGTGTTAAGTTTTTTGAGCTCTTTATGTGGAGAGTAGTGCTCTATCTGATGTGCGTGTGGTAAAACTTTGCTCCAATTCTGTAGGCTCTCTCTTTACCTCATTGATTGTTTCTTTTGTTGAGAAGAAGCTTTTTAGTTTGAATCCATCCCATTTATTGATTCTTGATTTTATTTCTTGTGCTTTAGGAGTCTTGTTAAGGAAGTCAGGTCCAAAGCTGATATGATGAAGATTTAAATCTGCTTTTTCTTCTATTAGGTTCAGAGTCTCTGGCCTAATTCTTAGGTCCTTGATCCACTTTGAGTTGATTTTTGCACAAGGTGAGAGATAGAAGTTTAACTTCATTTTGCTGCATACAGATTTCCAGTTTTTCCAGCACCATTTGTTGAAAAGGCTATCTTTTCTCCAATGTATGTGTTTGGCACCTTTGTCTAGTATGAGACAACTGTATTTATATGGGTTTGTTTCCATGTCCTCTATTCTGTATCATTGGTCTACATGTCTGTTTTGGTGCCAATAGCATGCTTTTTTTTGTTACTGTAGCTCTGCAGTATAGTTTAAGGTCTGATATTGAGATCCTCCTGCTTCACTCTTCTTGCTAAGGATTGTTTTGGCTATTCTGGGTCTCTTATTTTTCCAAATGAATTTCATGATTGCCTTTTCTGTTTCTATGATGAATGTCATTGAGATTTTGATTGGAATTGCATTAAATCTGTATAATGCTTTTGGTAGTATGGTCATTTTGACAATGTTTACTCTGCCTATCCAAGAATGAAGGAGATCTTTCCATCTTTCCATCTTCTAAGGTCTTCTTTAATTTCTTTCTTTATTGTTCCATGGTTTTCATTGTAGAAATTTTTCACCTCTTTTGTTAGGTTGATTCCCAAGATTTCTTTTTTTTTTGAGGCTATTGTAAATGGGGTAGTTTTCCTTATTTCTCTTTGAGAAGATTCGTCACTGATGCACAGAAATACATTTGATTTATGGGTGTTGCTACTTTGCTGAATTCATTTATTAGTTCTAGAAGTTTCTTGGTGGAATTTTTTGGATCCTCTAAGCATAGAATCATGTTGTCAGCAAATAGTGATAGTTTGAGTTCTTCTTTCCCTATTCATATCCCTTTAATTTCTTTCATCTTTCTAATTGCTCTGGCTAGAGTTTCAAGGACTATGTTGAATAGAAATGGTGAAAGAGGGCATCCCTGAATTGTTCCAGTTTTTAGGGGGAATGCTTTCAATTTTTCTCCATTTAGAATTATATTGGCATTGGGTTTAGCATATATAGCTTTTACAATGTTGAGATGTTCCTATTATCCCTAGTTTTTCTAATGTTTTGAACATGAAGCGTGCTGTATATTGTCAAATGTTTTCTCAGCATCTAGGGATACTCATATGATTCTTGACTTTAAGTCTATTGATGTGATGAATTACATTTATTGATTTCCATATGTTGAACCAGCCTTGAATTCCTGGGATAAACCCCACTTTGTCCTGGTGCACTATCTTTTTAATATGTTATTGTTTTCAATTTGCCAGAATTTTATTGAGAATTTTGCATCTATATTCATTAGAGATATTGGTCTGGAGTTTTTTGTCCTTGATGTGTCTTTGTCTGGTTTTGGTATTAGGGTGATATTGGCATCATAGGATGAGTTTGAAAGGGTTCCCTCTTTTTCTATTTCATGAAATAATTCAAGAAGTATTGGTATTAGTTCTTCTTTGAAGGTCTTGTAGAACTCAGCTGTGAATCTGTCTGATCCTGGGCTTTTCATTATTGGTAGGCTTTTGATGATATCTTCTATTTCAACACTTGAAATTGCCTTGTTTAAATTGTGTATATCCTCCTGGTCTGGTTTGGGTAGATCATATGACTCTAGAAATTTTTTGATGTCTTCAAGATTTTCTATTTTTTTGAGTATAAATTTTCAAAATAGTTTCTAATCATCTCTGTATTTCGATAGTGTCTGTTGTGATATTTCCTTTTTCATCACGAATTTTAGTAATCTGAGTTTAGTGATCCTCTTTGTTAGTGTGGCTAAGGGTTTATCAATCTTATTAATTTTTTTCAAAAAGCCAAGTTTTTGTCAATTTTTAAAATTGTTTCTTTTGTTTCAATGTTGTTGATTTTAGTTCTGATTTTAATTATTTCCTGCCTTCTGCTACTTTTGGTGTTGATTTGTTCTTCTTTTTCTAGGGCTTTGAGAAGTAATGTTAGATCATTTACTTGTTGATTTCTTATTCTGTTAAGGAATGAACTCAATGCAATGAACTTTCCTCTTAGCACTGCCTTTATAGTGTCCCAGAGATTTTGATATGTTGTATCAGTATTCTCATTTACTTCTAAGAATTGTTTAATCATCACTCTGATGTCTTCTGCTATCCACTGTTCATTCAATAACATGTTATTTAGTCTTCAGGTGTTGGAGTAGCTTCTATTATTTGCTTTATCATTGATTTCTAATTTCATTCCATTATGATCTGATCAAATGCAGTGTAGTGTTTCCAACTTTTTGTATTTGCTGAGTAGCTTTGTGGCATAATATATGGTTTATTTTAGAGAAAGATAAATGTGCTGCTGAGAAGAAAGTATATTCACTCATTGATGGATGAAATATTCTGTATATGTCTGTTAAATCTAATTTATTGATTGTATTATTGAATTCTTTAGTTTCTTTGTTTAGATTTTGTTTGGAAGATCTATCCAGTGGTGAAAGGGGTGTGTTAAGTCACCCAGTAATATTGTGTTATGGTCTATTTGATTCTTGAAATTGAGAAGAGTTTCTCTGATGTACATAGATGCTCCATTGTTTGGGGCATATATATTTACAGTTGTTATGTCTTGCTGACGTATGGTTCCCTTAAGCAGTATGAATTGTCCTTCTTTATCCCTTCTGATTAACTTTGGTTTGAAGTCTACTTTTTCTGATATGAGGATGGAAACCCCTGCTTGTTTATGCAATCTATATGAGTGGTATGTTTTTTCCCAAACTTTCACCTTCAGTCTGTGGATGTCTTTTCCTATGAGATGAGTTTCTTGTAGGCAGCATATTGTTGGGTCTCTTATTTTTAATCCAACCTGCCAGTCTATATCTTTGGGTTGATGAGTTTAGGCCATTAGCATTCAGAGTTATTACTGAGACATGGTTTGTATTCCCAGTCATTTTGGTTTATTCTTGGTTTTTGACTTAACTTGGTTTTTCCTTTGATTGGTTTTTCCTTTAGTGTGGTTGCTTCCTTTGCTGATTTTCACTGTTGTTTTTTATTTCCTCCTCATGGAATATTTTGCAGAGGATGTTCTGTAGTGCAGGCTTTCTAGTTGTGAATTTTTTTAACTTTTGTTTGTCATGGAAGGTTTTTATTTCATCATCAAATTTAAAGCTTAATTTTGCTAGATATAATATTCTCGGTTGGCATCCATTTTCTTTCAGAGCTTGATATATGTTGTTCCAGGCTCTCTTGGCTTTGAGGGTCTGTGCTGAAAAATCTGCTGAGATCTGAATTGGTCTCCTCCTATATATAATCTGATTCCTTTCTCTTGTAACCTTTAAAATTTTATCCTTATTTTGTATGCTAGGCATTTTCATTATAATGTGCCTTGGTGTAGATCTGTTGTGATTTTGTACATTTGGTATCCTGTAAGCCTCTTGTATTTGGTTTTCCAATTCATTCTTCAGGTTTGGGAACTAGGCATAATGGTATGGTTACTTATATTCATCAGAGTAACTTTCCTAACTTGTGTTTTCGAAGCCCTATATCAAGACCTTAACACAGCCTGTGTACAACCACAACTGGGCCCCAGCAGATAGTTCAGCCTTCAGCCAGGTGAGGCCCTCGTAGGTGCATGGGTGGTGTCCATCTCTCCTTCTGTGATGGTTTAAGTTTGGTTTATCCCCACAAAACTCACAGTTAGGTTTAATCAATGTGGTGACATTGGGAGATGGGCCCAGTGGGAGGTGCTTTGATCATATGGGCAGAGAATGCCTTTCATGGGAATGAGTTAACCATGGGGGAAGTCCATCTCCTTTGTCTTTCACACTTGCCCACTTGCACTTCCACTTTCTGCCATGAGTTGAAGGAGCACAAGGCCCTCATCAGATGCAGTCACCCAATCTTGGATTTCCCAGCTTTTAGAACTAAGCCCAAATAAACCTCTATTTCTTTATAGAGTACTCAGTTTCAGGTATTCTGTTAGAGCAACAGAAAATGGACTAAGACACCTTTCTAGTACTCACAGCCTATATACTTAGGCTTTTCTGTGAGATGACTTATTTGGACTATGAGCTCCACATTCAGCTTTCCAGTTATCCCTGGAGACTTTCACAGAGCCTTGTCTACAGAGGGTGTGGCAAAATGCTTCCTGACTGAATATATGGATGAATGTTTGAGATTTTTCATACTGCTGACCCAAGACTTTTCCCTTGCTAACTGGACCATGTCTATGCCCGCCACATATGGCACAGAATGACCTCAGTGTGGCTAGATTTTCCTACTACATATTTCTACATCACAGGATACATAAAGGAGATATTCCCTGTTAAGTCAGCACTATCAGAAATATCCAATCACCAGACTGGTCATATTCTTGAGTTGTAAGATAGAAATATGTACCACTTAGCCTTAGGCTTGTTTTTTAGGTTTCCAGTGTAGCTCATAATCTTACATAATCCCAAATGTAACAAAAGTCATGTGTGCCTATAACAGATTGTAGGTATAAAATAGAACTCCTGCCATATTGGTGGCATTTAAACTTAGGGAAGTAAGAAATCATATCTTTAATGTGCTCTTTAAGGAAAGGCAGATGTTGAGTAGATAGAAGAATAGGTTTGTAAAAGCTCAGAAGGGAACTTCTGGGAGTTGTTAGAATTTTAAGAAGTTCATGGCTCTGGTTTCCTTTTAGATAAACATTTGATTTCAGATGATAGGGCATTCTTACATTTTATATGGAGGTTAGTAGTCATACAACTATTTACAGTGGTCAATTTTGAGCTGGTGGAAGGAAATGGAGAGATAAAGAAAGGGAGGAAAAGAGAGAGAGGAACAGTGAAAGCCTCAGAGAAACAGACTTTCCTCAATTCCTAGGTAAGAATTAAAAGCAAGAATTTAAAAGCAGATGAATGAAAGTGGCTGCTGAAACTGGAGGTAGGATCTCCTGAAGGTTAAGTGGATAATGACAGGAAGAGGGGACAGCACCTCGAATTTGCCTAAGGGAGATAGATGTGTGTGTGTGCAGTGGGTGGATGAGGTTCCACTGCTGCAGGACACCCTGGAGGCCATATAGAGGAGGTAAAATCAGGGGGTAGGGGGCCCAAGATATGTATTCTTTGATAGCATGCTTTTAACAAGCCAGAGAAGTTCCATTAGTTAAAGATGCATGAATCAATGTATTTCCACCACTCAGGCACTTTATGGAGTCCTTGTAAATGGTTGGGAGGTGGTAACCATGGCAGGGGCTTCCTTCACATAATCAGGATACCACACACGCTGTTCTGAAGTTTGTATGTGAACGTGGTAGAAAGAGAGTGGGAAAACTGAGGATTTGCCCTGGATATCACTTTTATGCTAAAAGATCTGGGCACTGTCTCCTTCCTGGCGCAGCTGATTCAACAGATAAGAAACAACTAGTTTTTGTACTTGATCCAACAGGTGACAGAGATAAAGGGTGAGCTGCCCTACTTTCAAATGGCAAATGATAACAGATGATTAGAGTACTCTGGGTGAATTCATAATAAAGGATGATGGAAGACAACCAAAGCAGTTTTCATGGAAGGCCAACTTTTGTTGCTCCTTTTAGGGAATAAATTATGCATTATGGAGATTGCAGATCTGAAATTGGAAGCAGGGTCCAAGGAGGGCGCTGATAAAGAGGCAGCCATGAAAGCTCCCACAATGAACTGGCGGAAGGGAACAGCAAGTCCTTCTCTCATTGCTGAGCTGTAGCCGCCTTTCAAAAGAAATGTGGAAGGGCGCTTCCAACAGGAGGGAGGGGCTTCAGCATCCACAGCCCAGTTGGGAAGAAAGGGGCCAAGGGAGATGATGCAAATCAATACCCCTGAGAGCTGTCAATTCCCCACCTCAGAAGGCTTGCCATTTTTAAAATGCTAGTGTAAATGGAAAGGTGGTCTTTTTGCTACGTTTGAAGGTAGAAATGAACATGCTACAACTTTGATAGTGACCAGCTAAATAAGGCAATCACATTAAAATTTCAGCTATAGTCACATGCCCAGGTTCAGGGACTTCTTCGATTTATGTTCACAGGGGAAGGGGATGTCAGTTTCATCATCCCGATTCCTGAAGATAGCCAATCACAGTGTCAGGTGAAGTTTCAGTTTAATTTACCTTTAAATTAAACTGACTGTAGAACTGAAAAGCTGGGTAGATCACTGTTACATTCGAAAACCAAAATACAGTGTTAACTTTGGTGTGCGGAGGAGTACTGGGTATTGAACTGGGGGGGGGGGGCATTCTACCCCTGAGCTATATCTCCAGTCCCTTTTACTTTTTTGAGACAGTGTCGCTATGTTGCCCAGGCTGGCCTCCAACTTGGGATTCTCCTGCTTCCGCCTGCTGAGTTGCTGGGATAATAGACATGTGCCGCAGCGACTAGTTAATTTTTTTTAAAGTAATAGATTTACCCTAAAAGTAATAGCACAGCCTTCTTAAGACAGTATATTAGTAGATGCCAGAAAGGCACTTTATTCTTTTGCACTGAGTGCTTTCACTTTAAACCACTAGGAAAATGTGCTTTGCTGCTCTTTCATGATCATGCTTAGGAGTTTAAAGATGAAGGATTCTTCAAGAAGAAAATCATGACTTAGAAAAAAGGGAAGAACTTTCCAATCTGGTGATTTGGCTGTGAAATTAGATCTTAAGGATATAAGAAGTAAATTTGAGGATTTAATGCACACAGATATTAATACGAAGGTTTTACCTCAGAGTTATTATATTTTAAGGCCTCAGACTTATTATATTTTAAACCCATCTTGTAGTTGGGTTTTTTATTGTTTCTGTGTATATTTACCTATTTCATTGTATTTTAATGAATACTTAAGAGTTCCCTTTTCTATTTCAAAAGAAACATACAGTGGTTATGTATGACCTCATTCATCCTCAGATCAGGCCCTTGAGATAGGTTTTATTATTTTCTCTAGAAAATTGAGCATAGAGAGGTTAAGTGATGAGCTGAAGGTCACACAGCAAGTGGGTAGGTCAGCAGCATTAGAACCCAGTGAACCTGGTTTCAGAACCAGCACTCACCTATTGCACTACACTTGCAGATGGACACATGACATGACTAAAAAATACTCCAATTGGCATTTCATCTGGATAAATATCTTTAGTAAATTACCAGATAATGAAAATACATCATAGGATATTAATAAATTATAAGATGAACACTCACTTTAAAAACATATCATGCTCACCAATAGAGAATACGTTTTATAAGTCAAAGCATAAGATTTCTGTGACCTAGTCCTGACCTAAACCATTTCACTCCACCAAATAAAAAAGGAAAGAATAGTTACAACCTAACAAAGGCTTTGTTGGTGACTCATGCACTGGAATTTTAATGTTATACTTTTCCTACAAACATGTTTTTAATAAGGCAGTAAACTGTATTTAGCTAAAGATGAAAATAATTGATCCATTTTGAGCCATTAAGGCTGCTTTATTTATTTATTTTTTTACTTCACTTTCACCCTACACTTCATTTTCATGGAAAGTACAGAGGTAATAGCAGATGAATTTCAATTAGTTTCAATTAATGCCATAAACTGTGCTAATGTATTAGGTTGCTGGGTTATATCAGAATCTACCCCCTCCTAACCTCCCCCAGCAGAACACTCCAGGTTTTGTTTGCAGTTGAAAGCTGCGTTTGAGCCTGTGATGTCAGCTATTTTCCAGGACACTGGAGCATTTCTAATAGTTTAGGGTAATTTACATCTATAAAACCATCTGACTCTAGAGTCCAGAAAACAGTATCCTTTAGCCTGGACTAATTCCATCACAGAGCAACTGTGGTCTCCTTGGAAGCAGAGAGCTATGAGATAAAATAGCAACTGGAGGAAGGGTCCCACCTTGGGTTGTATCTGTGTATTTACAATGGGTAGAAATCCAGAAGAGAGTCAACTCTCTCATAGGAGCATCCATTGTGCCTGCTACTTGGCATCCACCATCCTTCTGGAACACTCTCTCTATCGTTATCAGGGAACCAGCCCCTCATCTTGTCCCTGTGCTTCAGTGAAGTCAAGACTGGCATCTTCCAGGATTCAGGGTGTGGTTCCCAGTTAGACTGGACACCCAATCACAGCAAATGAGTGAGGTTTTTTTTTTTTTCTCAGATTCTTTCAAAAAAGGCACTTTGGCTTCCTCACCCTCTCCCTGAAGAAACTATTTAGGAAGGGGGGAAATAGCACTGACAGAGTAAAAGTAAAATTATGAAAAAATTTGCATTCCTTCTGGCATTTTTAGGGTGACATGGAAAGAAAACAAGGACTGAAATGTCTAACAACAGTAATAACTCCTCCAGTCTTTCAAATGAGCAGGATTGCAGCCCTGTTCGTTGTTTTTCACGACATGCCAGACTTCTGGTTTCTGGTTTCTAATACCACCACCCCATAACTGACTTGGAAATAATCTAGAAGCAGCTGTGCCCACGGGACCACCAAATGGAGCAAAGGTGGCCACTTCCAGCCACCATTGTGTCCATAGCTGCCCAATCCCACTCCCAGTGCTCTGGAACTCACTCTTATCAGATTCCCTTCTCTCTGCTGGCATGGGTACTACAGAGTGAAGGTCACCTTCCTAAAGTGCTACTTCCTGCACAGCATCAGCTCTCTGACCTTCTCCCTTCACTAGGTCCTCATTTCCTAAAAAGTAACCAGTTAAACTTGGACTTGGCTGGATACTTGAGGACCTACACAGAATCTGTCTCCTGTCTGCTCCTCTGCCTCTCTCTCCCACTGCTGCCCTTCACAGATGTGTCGTCCAGTCCAATTGCTGGCCCACTGTCTTTTGGAAACAAATCAAACTCCTCCAACCTCTTTCTCCATTTGCTTCTCCTGCCCTCCTTTAAAGCTAAGGTCAAATCCTCCTGGGGGAGCCTTCTCCAACCTTCCCAGTCTCTAGGGTTCTCACGAAGGCCCTGTACACGATTGGTACCTGGCATATGTGGATTTCCAACTGTTGTGTAAAGACAGATATCCTCGACTGTTCTTCTGCCATGGGCAGGGGCTGAGACTGATACTCTGGGGAAGCTTGAGTGTGTAGCAGAAATTTCATCACATGTAGTAGTAACAGTACTCTAGTCTCCCTCACCCTGATCTATAGGGATATGTTTAAGGACCCCCAGTGGATGTCTGAAACCACAAAGAGCCCCATATACTGGTTTTTTCCAAAGCACACATACCTGTGGCAACCTTTTACCTTTTCACTTCAAGAAAGCACTTTGTGGCTTTTCCTTTGCAAAACTTAATTGTAAACATCACTACCCTTGCACTTTAGGGTCATTATTAAGTAAAACAAGAGTTACTTGAACAGAAGCACTGTGATACTGCAATAGTAGATCTAATAACTGAGAAGGCTAAGTGACTAACAGGTGGGTAGTCTATGTGGATACACTGGACAAAAGGATGATTCACGTCCCGGGTAGGATGGCTCAAGATTTCGTTATGCTACTCAGAACAGCATACAATTTTTAACTTATAGATCGATTTTTTTTTCCTGGAATTTTTCATTCACTATTCTCAGACCATTTAACTATTAGCACATAATACTTCCAGCTGACCATGAGTAACTGTGACCTTGGGAAGTGAAATGGTGGAAAAGGGGAGGAGGGAAGGACTACTGTAATGCTAATAACAGCTTCTATGTCTGAGACACTGTCTTGAGTATAGCATACATGTCATATCTCATTTGATCCTCCCAGCCACCTACTTGAGGAAAATATTTTCGAGAATCTAACACACAGAAGGGTTAAGTAACATGTCCCAGAAATGACAGACCCAGAATTTGCACCTAGGCCATTAACTCTGGAACCTGAACTACAATGCCTTGATAAATGTATGTCATTCATAATGAAGACTTTAGTTCATCCTGCTCAGTCAATATGTTATTACTGTCATTAAAGGCAAAGAAATTTTTAAAAGAAAGCCATTGACCTCACTCCAGGGCTCTCCTGTCTTCATCTTGATTGGTCATCAATTTCCAGGTTAGGTTGAGTGTAAAAAGCTTTTATGGGACGAAACTTGGGGAGAAGGAAAGGAGTTACATTCTAAACTATTTTCACTTACATTCACCAAAACATTTATTGAGCATCAACTACATATCAGGCACAATGCTGGATACAAGTGATATTGAGATAAATTATAGATATAATTGTCAAAGAAATGGCTTGCAGTTTCAGCAAAGTATAGCACTCTAGATGTCTCAGAAACAACACTGCTGTGATAATTATTTTTCTTTCAAAATGCGGTACTAAAAAGTCCACTAGGTCGTGTTTTTTTTTTTTTTTAAGATTTAATTTTTTTTTACTTGTAGATGAACACAATACCTTTGTTTAATTAATTTATTTTTTTGTGGTGCTGAGGATCAAGCCCCATGCCTCACACATGCCAGGCAAGCACTCTACCACTAAGCTATAACCCCAGCCCCCCACTAGGTCTTCCACTGTATTAGAAGGGATTTGAAAGTCCAGTGATGAAACTCATGTATTTCACCCAAAAATCTTAGTAAGCACTCGGGATCATCACAGCAACTCATGTGATATGGCATTAATGTGTATTTCCACGTTCATCTCCTCTGGCTGCTAAACAGATTTTTTTTTTCACCTTCTGGGAAAGCCCAGGTACGTTTAGGAGGCTCGACTTGGAGACCTGCTCTCTAGCTGGGTTCTTCTCAGTGCTGCATTTCCTGGAAACCCTCATGGGTATAGTTCTGTTGTTAGTTCTTGGCTCTCATGTGTGGATGGGCTTTCTACAGCCATTTGAATGATTGTCCCAGGCTCACTTTGTTCTGGGATGTGGACTATGCTCCAGTGATGCTGTTTGGGTTTGGGAAGGAAGTGAGGATGGTGGGGAATGTAGGGGATGGGGGGGCAGAAGAAAAGGACAGGAAAATAATTGCACGAGTAAGATCTGAATGGGACTAATTAAAGTCATGCCTGAATATGACTCAAATTATGGGAAGCTACAAAGAGAAAGGAGGTAGTATTTTTCTTCCTAACTTTTCTCACATGAGAAGTCATTTGAAAAGGCCTTTACACAGAGTTAAGTTAACTTGGCTGGATCAGGTTTCTCAGATGGCTCCTAGAGCCTGGTCTCAGCATTCAGTGTTAAGTACACCTACCTGAGAGGCACTCTGGGGAGTCATCAAGCACCAGACCTGGGGAGAAAACTGCTACATTTAAGACAAAAAACTAACTTCCTGTCTTTTCAGTGGTCAAAAGCAGGCACTCAAATGGTGGCTGATGGGAGCCATTAAGTCTTGAAAAAACTTCCTTTAAGTGGACACCACAGCACCACCATCTTTAACAACTAGTCTAATCCACAGAATAGCACTGATGCTCTTTCCTCACCCAAGAACCAAGAGAACAAATGACAAAACACCTCAAGGGGACCATAGTGTGTCTCGTTTTGGGATTTCTAAATTCTCTGTCACCAACATTCATCTTTAAGGGCTTGCATTACCCAAAACATTCAAAGTTTAAGGATAGATCCTTGCACTGGATGGGGCACATATTGTGCATTTTGTACTGAACCATTGGCTTTTGTGCTTTTAGAGAGTTTAAATTACATTTTGAGTCTGGGCTTGATGCAACAGTAATGCTTTGTCCCAAATTTTATAGATAAAAGCAGGGTTCCACAAACATGGCTTGTCATCTATTCTTGCAAATTTTGTAAAGTTTTATTGGCACATAGCCGTGCCCACTCATTTCTGTACAGTGTGGTTGCTTTCCTGCTGCAATGGCAGAGATGAATGGCTATGGCAGGAACTGTATGGCCTTCAAAGTCTAACATATTTGCTATCTGACACTTTATAATGAAAGTTTCCTGACCTCCTGGATTAGGCAATCCCCCGGATTACAGAATTTTTAAAGTTTATATAGGCAATGAGCAGTTGTTAAAGAATGAATAAAATGTTGAAACAGATTTAAACATATATAGATGGAAAACTGAAAATAATATCAAGACCTGACGCAAATACAAAAATATTTCACCACAAGTTTTAAATCTGGGTTGCTGGTATGTATATTCCCATATACCCTACCTCTACCCAAAGGTTCCAAATCCAATTGTTTTCATGTCTAATTCCTGTTTAACCTATAAGTTACTTTGTATTTCAGACATCCCTCTGCCCTCACAAATATGGAAACACAAAATGTGTCCTGAACTAGTATACTCTTGAATTAAAAAAATGTAACAAAGAAAGCATTAAAGAAAAAATTACAGGTCAACCTTGTTTATAAATTAAGAGAGAAACAGCCTATATAGTATTATCAAATGGAATCCAGCAATGTATTGAATCTATTTAATACTCTTTAAAAATTTTTTTAATGCAGTCAACTAGTAACTTTTTTGTGGGGGGCAGGTTACTGGGGATTGAACTCAGGGGTGCTCAACTACTGAGCCACATCCCCAGCCCTATTTTATATTTTTGTTTAGAGAGAGGATCTCACTGAGTTGCTTAGTGCCTCGCCGTTGCTGAAGCTGGCTTTGAACTGGAGATTCTCCCGTCTCAGCCTCCTGAGCCACTGGGATTACAGGCTTGCGCCACTGTGCCTGGCAACTAATAACATTTTTAATGTGGTCAGTATTCTAACTTGGCAAAAAGTTTTAGTGGATCTAAATCATCTACCAAAAAACAGGAGAAACTGTATTTTATTATAGTGTAATAATTATAATAATGGATGTAATTAAATTTTATTTATATAAATGTATCTTAAATGTGCATATTTAATTTTACATATTGATACCGACTTCCTGGGAACTTGGTGGTCTTTACATCTCAGCCTGAACTGAAGGTCAGGATGAGAATTTCAGCTCTAACCATAGGAGGTTGCCAAATTCAACCAGATCATTGACTTTCCCTGACCTTAGGTAAAAAGAAGAGACTGCATGCACAAAATCATCTCCAAACCTTGATTTCCTGGTTTCAACTAGAGACGCATGGGTAGCTGAGCCCTGTTCTGGTTGTTTTGTGAGTCAAACAATTTCAATGAAATTCAAGCAATGGAGAGGAGGATGCTTGAGCAAATGCTTTTGAGTGGCAGAGGCATTTGTACAAATGTTATACTTTCTCCTTTTGATTCAAAAAGTGGTATGCAACTCGAATATGTGTATTTGTGGCAAGAACTGCACAGGCAACAGCAAGAAAGAGAACAATGGCTTGTGAAAAGAAGAGCCCTTCCAACACAGGCCTTTCTTTTCCTTCTTTGGTCTTTTCAGCTTCACAAAAGGAGACATATTTTCCATATAATTGCTAAACATGTTTGCTTATTAAATTATTCTTTAATTAGTTAATGATTTTAGCCATGCTTTGCTCTTCGGATATTCATTTTGTGTAATAAAATAATTATAGATAATTAAACTATCTCAAGCCTTTTTCTTTCCCCAGCAAACAGGCTGGGTCTCCAAAAATGACAACAAGTTGTAAATTAATCTGGAAAACAAAGCATGACAGATGAATGATTTGCTTGGAATTAATTAGACACTAATTATATACTGGAACTAGATGAAGAATGAGACTCATTATAAAAATAAAACGCTATTCTGAAAAGATGCATGGCTACTGATATCTTTACCTTCTGTTTTAAAGTAGTGGTTCTTTATCCAAACCAGAGCACTTAAGCAGTCTTCCTCATCGTTGAGAGTGAAATGGTTGTGGGGAACTTTCCCAGTGTATTGCAGTTTACTGCTGTCTGGAACCTCTCTGTTGGTCAGGTGTTGCCCAATGTCAGCCCCCGTAGGGCATGGGACCTGAAGTATGTTAAGGAGAAATACTTATTTTAGTGGTATGAGGTGAATATCTGACACAGTTTTGCAATAATAATAATAATAAGGTGCAGTTGGCAATGTCTGATATAATATGTCCTTTTCTGTCCCCAAATATAATTAATCAGGTTTTAATTGAAAGGGGAGAAAACAAACAGACAAAATGACCATTTAGAGACAATTGTCAGAGGAATCACTCTGGCTGTCTGTTTTAGTTGGCTTTTTCACTGCTGTGACTGAAAGACCCGACCAGAATAACTATAGAGGAGGAAAAGTTTATTTGGGGGCTCACAGTTTCAGAGGTCTCAGTCCATAGGCAGCAGGCTCCATTCCTCAAGGGTCAAGGTGAAGCAGAACACCATGGCAGAACAGTGTGGTGGAGGGAAGCACCTCACATGATGATCAGACAGCAGAGAGACAGACTCCACTTGCCAGATACAAAATATATACCTCAAAGGCATGTCCTCAATGACCCATCTCCTCCAGCCACACCTGACCCACCTTTAGTTAACACTCTGTTAATTCCATCGGGGGATCGATTCACTGATTAGGTTAAAGGTCTCATGATGCAATCATTTCTCCTCTAAACCTTCTTGTATTGTCTCACACCTGAGCTTTTGGAGAACACCTCATATCCAAACCATAACACTATCTAATGTTGTATAATAAATTATTCAGAACTTAGTGGTAAAAACAATTTTTTATTAGGTTCATAGATTCTGTAGACCAATAATTAAGATAGGGAAAGTTAGGGGACAGCTTAACTGTTCCACAACATTCAGAGCTTTAGATGAGCAGACTCAAAGGGTAAGAGTGATTTGATGGCTGGAAGGTGGAGTTGTTTGAAGGTAAAGTATCTCAGTTCTTTTTCTTTTCCCACAAAATGTGCTGAGGACTCAAAACTACCAATAAGTTGTCATTATTTGCCTAGCAGTTGATGTTGTCTATGACCTGGAACATCCACATGTGGTCTCTCCTGTGGCTTGGGCTTCCTCATAACATGGTGGCAAATGTCCTGAGAGAGAGAAGCACTACAGAGAGTCCCTTATTCTTCTCTAACTAGTCCTGGAAGTTGGCTACCACCATACTCTATCCAATGGAAGTAGTCATAGGAGCCTGCCCAGGTGTTATGATTTGGATATGAAATATTCCCCACAGTTTCATGTGTCTCCAATATAGCAAAGCCCAGAGGTAGGGCTTTTGGGAAGTACTTGGATCATGAGGGCTCTGACCTCATCAGTGGATTAATCCATTGATGCTGGGTGGATTACAGAGAGCGGGTAGAAGCTATAGGTAGGTGAGGCATGGTTGGAGGAAATAGGTCAGTGCGGGTATGCCCTTGCAGGACTACATCTTGACCAGGGCCCCTTCTTTCTCTCCCTCTGCTTCCTGGCTGCTATGAGCTGAACAATTTTCCTCTGCCACGCCCTTCTACCATGTTGTTCTGCCTCAGCTCAGACCCACAGCAAAGGAATCAGCCAACCATGGACGGAGTGAGACCTCTGAAACTGTGAAGCCAAATTAAACTTTTCTTCCCCTAAGTTGTTCTATAGGTATTTTGTTCACAGTGACACAAAGCTAACACACCAGGATCAAGAAGATAAAACCGGGACTCCACTTCTTCAAGCAGCAGTGGCAAGGCTCTGGAAGACAAGGTGGAACTGAATTTGACGTTGCCTTGTGTGGTTAAAACAACCTGCCACAGAAGCAATTTTATCAGGTACTAAGGTTCAAGTGTACAGAGGGGCTAGGCAGATAAATACAATAAGGGAAGTGGATTGTTATTTACTCATGAAAATTACAGGACTACTATTTACTTTGTTGGGGAAATTGTCTCTCTTACTCCATCCTCCTCTCTGTTCACACAGAATCATCCCTATATAACTTCTGTTCTCTCACTTTTGACACTGATATGAGTAGGAACAGAAGCTTTCCTCTACTGTAAGGAAAGCAACAGTGAAACCCCAATAAAGGATGGTGGCTGTCACTTGTCCTCCATGTCAAAGATACAAAGTAGAGAGCCTGTGTCCTGGCCAGACTTCAGCCATGACTCAGCTCCATCCAGTCATTGCCCGGGAAGAGCACGGATCCAGTAGGGCCAGATCTGATTGTTTAAGAAATGTCAGATACTTGGTTTTTTTCATGGACTCTTGACTTTTTATTACTTTGGTTCAAATTTAAATCAAACACTATCATCAAAGCCAAATGAAACAGCACAGTGGCCTGACTGCCTACAGGGCCATATTTTGCCCCTTCAATTTGGCTGCCAGGTACAAATTATGGAGAGGAAAAAAAGAGGCAGGCACAGGGTGCAAAACTTAATGGCAACTTGAGGGCTTCGTTGGAGGATCTACACCATCTGTCTTGCATATTCATGTGGTCAGGTCTAAGGATTGTTAGGCAGGAATACCACAACAAGGATGATGGGCAGAAAGTTCCCCTGCAAAGGAGAGGCCTCAGGCGAATTACTAAATTACAGGCAGTTCCCTAATCTGAAAAATTATAGACAGTTCCCTAATCTGAAGAGTGGGAATGAAGATGACACCCACTCCAAGTTGATTTTTCTTGGAATCACCTTGGAGTTACCATGATGGTTACATCAGTTAACATATGTTCATTTCACATAAAACACTCCACTGCCATCCCTCACTCTTATTGTCCTGATGAGGGCTCTCAGCACAGCATGCTCTTGTCTCCTGGGGCTGGCCACTCCCTTGTGGAAAAGACGTTCAGACCATTAGAAGGCTGTTTCCTAGGGTAAATAAGCATCAGACTCCCATTGCTTCTGTGGATCTGTCCTAAATCAGCTTCCTGGGGTTGTGATGTAAAAGTCTAATTCTGCCTGGCTGGTCATCCTAACCATCCCCAATCTTCATCTGTGTGACTCAACATCTGGGGTGACTTTGAGCTTCTGGATGTTCCTCAGCTTGTTCTCTTCTTAAATGAATAAGCCAGGTGTATACCCTTGCTTTTGTGGCCTATTCTTTGACACAATCATGTTCAGCAGGTAATAGGTTTGTGACCTCTAAATTGTCACCATGAATTTTGACATTTGTCAGTGTTAATGCTTTTCTGTCTCCAATTTTACTATGTTGTATGTTAACATTGTTGCTCTTTCTAAGAGCTATGTGGATTTGCCCGACATAGTCTTTTATGGTTCTTTTTTTTGGTGGGGGGTGTACTGGGGATTGAACTCAGGGGCACTCGACCATTGAACCACATCTCTAGTCCTATTTTGTATTTTATTTAGAGACAGGGTCTCACTGAGTTGCTTAGCACCTCACTGTTGCTGAGGCTGGCTTTGAACTCGTGATCCTCCTGCTTCAGCCTCCTGAGCCTCTGGGATTACAGGCCTGTGTCACTGAATTCCTCTAAATAATAATGAATCAACCCTGAAATACTACCTTTGGGCTTTCTACTTAAGATGAAGCATATTCTTTCCTTTATATCTCTCTCCGTATTTTCAGGAAGTTCTTGGTCTTTATTAGATTAATTTAGATTGAGAGTCACAATTTGTATTTTGTAGTTATTTTCAGATTTACAAAAATTACTCAAATTACTTTTAGAAATCATTTGTGGTGCTTGCTACCTATTCTTTTTTTTTAATTTTTTTTTTAGTTATACATGGACACAGTGTCTTTATTTTGTTTCCTTATTTTTATGTGGTGCTGAGGATCGAACCCAGTGCCTTACATGTGCAAGGCAAGCGCTCTGCCACTGAGCCACAACCTCAGCGCCGCTACCTATTCTTATACTATTATAAAGTCCTAAATTTTCTGTCTCAGTTATTTGGAGTATATTACATTTTACATTAAGGTAAAAAAAACCATGGAAGATAATTTTTCTGAGGACTTGCACATAAGAGAATGGCTTATTTGTGTTCTTTTATAGGGAGGTGCATTTGGTAATCTGTTATTTTTCTTTTGAAACTTGTTCTCCCCCCACAACCCCCATCATTCTCATGCAACCAGAACTATCTCATTCTCTGACATTTACCAGAATGTAACTAACTGAGAAAAAGTTTTCCTTGATTTTGCTTGGAATCAGTTAGACAATATTTTTCTTGGGTAAAGAGAGTTTTCTTCTAGCATGTCTTAAGTTATTGTTATAACCTGCCCAGCTTCACAGGAGGGGAGGCACAGACTCCAATCCTCTGATGGGAAAAGTATCAGATAATTTGCAGCTATGTTTCAAAAGAGCCACTTGCTTTGACTTTATGCTGTTTCTTTTCTCTTTATTCATCTTCAACATGAGTTTTCTTCCTACTAGTTGCTGTCAAATGATAAGGGGAATGCCACTCTCTGGTCTGTTCCTAGGAGGTACATTAAAATAGACAGCTCTTTCCCCAGCCCCTGTTTGTAGTAGGCTGTCTCCTGGGGCTGCACTGTTCTGCTTACCACACTTCATTTACTCAGTCTAGATGTCATGAACCTCTCAGAGACCATGTCATATTGTTGACCCATATCAGGTTGACTATAAACTAAAGTACCCAGCTCTTTTTGTAAAAAAAAAAAAAAAAAAATTAGAGCTTTATAAGTATACATAGTAGTTGTGTTCATCCTGAAAAACTCATACATTCATGGAATTTGATTTCAGTTAACAATCCCTTTTCCTCCCATACTCCCTTCCCTCCACAGTTCTCCTTCCTCTACTCTGCTAGACTTCCTTTTGCCTGTCTATTTGTTTATATTTGATTGGTTCTTCTTACTTATAAAGGTGAAGTTCCCTGTGGTATATTTTTATATGCACATAACATGATTTTCTAAGAATTCATTCTGCATTGCCTCCCCTTACCCATGCCTCCACTCTGCCTCTTGATCTCCTTCTTGTACACTTCTGATCTTTCCTGTATTTTTATGAAGTCCTATTCTTTCCTCCTTCTTTCCTTTATTTTACCCTAGCTTCTGCATATGAGAGAAAACATTCAACCTTTGAGTTTCTGAGTCTGGCTTATTTCACTTAGCATGATGACCTTCATTTTCATCCATTTATTAGCAAATGCCGTAATTTCATTATTCTTTATGGCTGAGAAGAACTCCATTGTGAACCACAATTTCTTAAGCCATTCATCTGTTGATGGGCATCTGGGTTGATTTCATAATTTAGCTATCGTAAACTGTACTGCTATAAACATTGAGGTGGCCATATTGCTACAGTATATTGATATTAGTTATTTTGGGAAAATACCAAGGAGTGGGACAGCTAGGTCATATGGTGGTTCCATCCCTACTTGTTTGAGGGATCTCCATACTGCTTGCCAGAGTGGTTGTAATAGTCTGCCATGTCACTAACAATATACAAGAATACATTTTCCCCCACATCCTTGCCAGCATTCATTATCATCTATATTCTTGATCATTGTAACTCTGACTGGAATAAGGTGAAATCTTAGTGTAGTTTTGATGTGCATTTCCCTGATTGCTAGAGATGTGAGACATTTTTCATATATATTTGGGGTCATTTGTGTTTCTTCTCTTGAAAAGTTTCTCTTCAGTCATTTTGCCCACTTATTTATTGGGTTATTTGGTGCTTTTTTTTGGTGTTAAGTTTTTTGAGTTCTTTATATATTCTGGATATTACTCCCCTATCATAGGAGTATCTGGCCATTTCTCTCATTCTGTAGGTTCTCTTTTCATGCTCTTAATCATTTCCTTTGCTGTGCAGAAGCTTTTTAATTTGATGGCATTCTGCTTACTGATTCTTGGTTTTATTTCTTGAGCTTTGGAGGTCTTGTTAAGGAAGTCAGTGCCAGCACCTATACGATGGAGTGTTTGACCCTATGTTTTCTTCTACCAGTTAAAAGGAAGTCCCTGGCTCCTTATCTGGCTTGGTTGGAGGAAGTTACCTAACCTGCTGGCTTCTAGTGGTCACCACTCTTTTGAATTGCAGGTCTATGCCACAGTGTTCTCCTGGTCAATACCAAACTCATTTAATAATTTTGAGTTAAATTTGTGTTCTTCTTCCTTATGAGGTTACCCAAGTCCAGGCACACAGCAGGTATTATCTGTCTCTCAGTAACCATTTGCGAGTCATGTAGGTTTGTGATCTCATTTGGAAGCTATCTCAAAGGTGGCATTTGTTCATCAAAAAACAGAGAAAACTGATGAAGGGGGTGGGTAAGGGAGTTAGAGGGTACTGAAAATGAGTTAGCTAAATGCTAAACTATCTTCCAAAACAGAGATATCTTGAATAATAACAACTTTGCAGTTGGCAGATCAAGGACAAAACTTCTATAAACATGTATTTGGAGCTATAGTAGTAAATACTTCAGAATAGCAGAAATGCTTCAGACTGTATGGCTCAAAAAACAGGATGTGGAAGTAAGAGAACAGCCCTCCTTCACTCTCAGCCCTGCAATACAATTAAAGATTTTACCTTGTGCACAGATTTTCTGATAAAAATATTATGTGATGTGCATTTGCATATCAAAACTATTGCAGGATATTTTAGAGTGAAGCATGCCATTTAAAAGGTCTAATTAGAGGTTAAAGATCATAATTGTATTTTATAACAGATTGTCTTCTTGCTTTGAGTTTAGGCTTTATTTTCATCATTTTGTTTGACAAAATTGGGACAAAACCATGAGAGAACTGGAGAGAAGGAAATAGGAAAAAAAAAAAAAAACAACTAGAAGGTCCCCAGTGAATTCAGCTGCCCTTTCTGTATCGCTCTATGTACCTTTGATTTTTATGTCCTTCTGGAAAAATTAAATTGGAACTCCCTTTATCACTTCTTCATTTCATTTTTCCCACTATAAAAAGGGCAAGAGCTTAATGTGCTGCAAACTAAAGCTGTAGGGGCAGCTGGACACACATGGGCAGATGCCCGAGTCACTGGACAGCTGGCCCAGTCCTCTGCTCAGTTTCCAAAGTACGCAGTCACCGGCAGCAGCTGGAACCCATTGGGCAGGTTGAGGGGGGACAGGCGAAAGTGGTGCAAGGTGTTTTCTTTTGGTTTAGTGTTTTTTAAAGTATGAGGAATAGTTAAATATCAAAATGAGGTATCTTTCCAGTAAATTTTTATCCTTCAACCAGAAAAAAAAAAAAATTCTGTCTTTTGAGAGACTTCTTAAAGAGAAAGAAAAGTAAATTATTTAGAGATTCATCCAAGCTCCTCAAAGAGCAGTCCATTCACTAGCAGCAACAACCTCACCAGAGAGCTTGTTAGAAACTGCTATCTCAGATTCTGCTACCCCACTCCAAGGCTCAGAATCTGCATTTTAACAGGATGCTCTGAGGTTTTGTGTGTGCATCATCCAATTTGAGAAGTGCTGTTCTAAGATAAAGATGAAGGAATTCAACCTTGAGAAAATTCAAGCTGGGGATTCTCTGCCTTAGTTTATAATCATTTGGGAATCTTAAAAAAAATACCGAAAGAGCTGGACATGATGGCACACTCCTGTAATCACAGTGACTTGGGAGGCTGAAGCAGGAGGATCACAAGTTCAAGACCAGCCTTAGCAATTTAGCAACACCTTGTCTCAAACAAAAACCAAAAAGATCTGGGGATGTAGCTCCGTGGTAAAGGACCCCTGGGTACAACAACAACAACAACAAAAACAATAAATGCTAGCTTCCAGACCCACCAGCATGACTAAAACAATTTCCAGAGGCAGGGCCTAGACATAGGTGTGTTTTCAAAGCACTCCAGGTGATCTCAGTGTGCAGACAAAGCAGAGAAAGAACATTGCTAAAGTGACTGCTCACCACATGCAGTAACAATGCTAGGACAAAGACCCTGTCTGCTCCTGTTCCTGGCTTGGGAAAGGAAAGAAAGCACACACGTGTTGAATCCACAACCTAACTATGGTCTAACTGAGACCCCACCCTTGAGTTATAAAGCAATCTCTTTTGATTGGAGAGAGACTGTATTGTGGGCCACAGAAAATGCTAATGTGTACCAAGAAGTGGGAATATTAAAATCTGCTGCCTGAGACATTAACAGCTTCGGCTGACTCCAGCAATGCTGTCTTCAAATGTGGCTTGAGAGATTAATCAAATGGGAAGCATGGTCACTGGGAAAGCAGTCAATCTGATTTCCTAGTTATATAACTGAGAGACAAAATAAAATAAGGGTTGACAGAAGGTGCGCATGTTTGAAATACTTTTGCGTGAGTGCATTGCCACAGCCAAATGTTAGCCTCTTGAGGCATAAATTAATTTACCACAATGCATGCCTGGTTGTGTCTGGATTCTGCTATGGTGAGCCGTTAAGTGTTAGACTTTGGAACAACAGCTTAAGAATGACATTTCTCCAACTTGCTGTGATTTTTATCCTGGAGCAGAATGTTGTTCTTGGAATGGGTTTCTGGGAGGGTTTGCGGACACAATTCTGGTCATGTGCACAGGCCTTGAAGAGCGCTTTTATGAATATAGAGTGGCAGCTGTCCGGGCAAGAAAGGATGCTCTTTACCCAGAGAGCGTGTGCCCCTGTAAACACATTAACCATGGAGATCTCCAAACACATCCCATGTGCACAGCCTCACCTGGTACTGCTGCCCAGTACAGAGGATGAGGTGGTCGTACAGCACGATTTGGTCCTTGGAAACCACGACATGCTTGGCTGCTCGGTCTATGCCAGTCATTCTACCAACCACAATATTAACCCAGGAGCACAGTGACATCAATGCATAATCTTTATCATTAAAACAGTGGCTGCAAAGAGAGAAACTCCATAAGTGACATTTGAGCAGCTGACAGCGGGCATTAATTAGACATCTGGTGAGCTGGTTCGAGTCCCCTAGTGAGCCAAGTCTGTGCTCTTGCTGTGAGTTTACCAGGACCGATACTAGAAGATTTTTCGTTATGAAACACTTAGGCATAAATTGACATCTTCCCATTAAAACTAAATTGTTCCACCTGGCTTAGATCAGTCCACAAGGGAAGAAGGGGTGTGTGTGTGTGTGTGTGTGTTTGTGAGAGAGACAGAGAGAGAGAGCACTTACACACTTTCTTCTGCTTCTATTTTCTGTTTCATGATGATTATAAATCCACTTCAGCTGTTGAACTGTCATACTGACCACAGACACAAAGGCAATGAGGAAGAAGAAAGAACCCCCAAGGGCATGGGTCAGAATCCCAAAATGTGGAGATCCTTCCTATTTGCTAATATTTTTCAGTCAATGACTTGTTCTTAAAATTAATGTATGGTTTCATGCCAAAACAACAAGCACATTTTATTTAAAGTAGTTATCAATTAGGGAATTAAGTTCACAGCAAGTACAATTGCTGGAGACTTTTGGGATTCACTCTTCAGGGCAATGGTGATTTATATGGGGTGTACTTATACGTACACCAGGCCCAGGGTGAATGTGACTGCTGCGGCAGGGTACTGGTAGCCATGTGGACTTTCATTTTCTGGACTCTGTTAAGTTGGGCACTTACCTGTAATGTGACAAGAGTAGGTATCTTACAGCTTTGGGTTTATTTAAACAGTTTTGGGAGGGATGTTACTAGAATTTCTGAAAGGTTTGACCTTGTGAATGACCTTTGTAATGATCCCATTCTGAAGATCGACAGTCTAAGGTGACAAGACAATGTTTCACTTAAAATTAGGCTAGATGATCTTTTCCAGAAAGACCTATGCCAGGTCTGAGTCCCTTCTCTTTTGCCAATGAGCCGGGACTTTGGGGACCCTGTGCCTCCAGTTTCTTCACCTCTCAACATAGGATAATTAGCCCACCCTGCATGCACAGTAAAGAATGAACATGAGCATGTAGGAGATGATATTTTGTTAAGTGGGATGAATATGTGAAGGGTATTATTTGAAATAATATTAATGACACATAATCCTGTTTACTCTCTTTGGAAGAAAACAGTATTCTGAAGTAGTAATGGGAGAACATTTTTTCTTTTTGATCCATACATGAGTCCAGTCTCACCACACAAAGAGAATTCTAGTAATGGATGCACATTAGACCCTGTTACATGGCCCTGGAAGGAGATTGGAGCTCTGGGCTTTGTATCTCTCTGTGAAACAACACTTAAAAACAAGAAAATTTCTCTTTAATAAAAAAAGAAGAAAAAAAAAGAGAGAGAGAAAATCAGGGGCTGGCCTGTCATAGGAAAATAATGGATAGTGAGTTGAAATTCTTTTAAAAAGCCACTCTGATAGCTTTACAGAAATACAGAAAACTTCACTGATTTTGTACATTCATGAGACACCCACAAAGGATTGTTCTAGTTAGACAATCTCTACCGTAAGCTGTCCAAGATGAGGAAAAATTAAACATAGTTAGTGTCCAGGGATTAGTCTTATGAGGATTTGCCCAACGATAAAAGCTCTCGGGGGAAATTTGTGAAAGGCTAAGACAATACTATTTTTAATGACAGTAAGACAGCAGTGTTGATAATGTCAGAATGCATATTTCAGACTTAAAATTTGAAGCTCTGTCCAGTGGGAACTGGCACTCGAGAACACCAATTTTCAGAAGCCTTTACTCATGCAAAAAGATGCAAAAAGAAGCCTTGAAGGTTGTGGGCTGCTTGTTTTTGCAGTCTGTTACTACTTGAATGACATTTCTTTTTTTTTTTTTTATACTGGAGATTGAACTCAGGGGTACTCGACCACTGAGCCACATCCCCAGCCCTATTTTGTGTTTTATGTAGAGACAGGGTCTCACTGAGTTGCTTAGCGCCTCGCCCTTGCTGAGGCTGGCTTTGAACTCGCGATTCTCCTGTCTCAGCCTCCCTAAGTGCTGGGATTACAGGCTTGCGCCACCGCGCCCGGCTTGAATGACATTTCTTATGTTCAAATCTCACAGTGTAAGTGATTACTATCCATTGTGGATATTACTATCCATCTGGACCTTCTTTAATTTCCCCACAAGGGAAACTATAAGCAAAAATTTTTCCAAAATTATTTCCTATGCACAGTAAATAAGCAGTAAGATTCTAACACAAGAGGTACTGCCTCCCAGCTTGGTGACGAGAGACATACCCCTGCCAGGGTTTTCTGGAAAAGAAAGAAACAAAAAAGGTGCATCAGTGAAACTTCATGTTGTCTCAAGTGAGCTTGACCCTTACTTGAAAATAATATGAAAGGGGGGTTGGGAATGTAGCTAAGTGGTAGAGCACTTGCCTAGCCCTTGGTTCAGTCCCCAGCACCACAGGGGCAGAAATGTGAAAGTTTGTCCTTATAGAAAAGTCTGGAGACAGATAATGAGAAGGGGGGATGAGAAGCAGAAATTCAGGAAGGGGAAATTTCTGGAAGATCACATAAATGAGGAGTGGCCTGCTTGTTCAATATTGTAGTGCTCCCAAACCTAGTGGGCAGAAGATTTGGCCAAAGCTCCAGGTACACAATTAGAAGCTAACTCCAGGGGAGCAAATAGAAGTCAGTGGAGACCTGTACCTCACGGAATCAGAACCTTCAGAACTGGAAAAAAACCTTAGAGGTTTTCAGAGAGGATTAATTGTGACATTCTTAGAAGAAGGACTGTTACAATTAACTTTCAATTATTCAGGGCTTGATTGTCCAATTAGTGGCTTCTTCTCCTTCCTGTTTCTCCTGCCTTCCTGCTGCTTCTCTTTTCAGCTGTGTTCTGGGCATGTCATTTGCACCTCTATCAGAGGTTGCACAGAGAGGGGCAGGGGGCTTGGGGTGGACAAAAATGCTTTGCGGAAAAAATAATAACCATAATAATGGAGCAAAATGCTGGTTATGGAAAAGTTCAAAATTAGTATTTGGAATGAGCAATTTAAATTATTAAATTTATGGATGTTGTTTGTCCTTGTTATTTTTAAACTCCATAATCAGAATTTTCTTTATTCTGGTATGAGGACCATTTGAAAGGGAACATCCTGTTAACAGTTCAATCTGCGGTTTCCAAGACTTAGGATATTATGTAGTTGTCCATATGAAGGGATGGGGCTGTTTGGTGCCTGTCTCATTATGATTGAGGGAATGTCTGTAGTTCTTTGGAGGCAACATTGGTGTATTCCATATCATTTATTGAGCACCTGCTATATGTGAGGCACTGTCCCAGATACAGGGGATATATCAGTGAAAACAAAGGCAAAAATTCCTGCCCTTGTACAGTTTACATTATAGTTGAAGAATTTGGAATATAAAGAAAGAACATAGTTTTAAAATGCAAATTTATAACATTCAGAAGGATTTCAGTAGCAATAAAAATAAAACAAAATAGTGCAGAGTACGGGACTAGAGTGTGTTGAAGTGTTGGTTGCAGATGAATGGGGTAGTCAGGGTAGAGGTAAAATTTTACCTTATGGAAGAGGTAAAATTTCAGAGAGAAAAAGCAAAGACCCCAAGGTGGGCACTTGCTTCTTGTGTTTGAGGGACATTAAAGTTGTTGATAGGGCTAGTGTGGAGAGAAAAAGAGTAAAAAGTAAAAGATGATGTCATAGAAGTAGATAGGAACAACAGACTTCAGTTCCAAAACATTCTAGAACTTTCTATGATGAAAATGTTCTGTAGCTAAGCTAATATGGTAGCCACTGGCCATATGTGGCTGTTTGGAGCTCTTAAAATGTAGTTAATGTGATTGAGGAGCTGAATTTTTTTCATCTCATTTAATTTTAACTAATTTAAATTTAAATAGCCCCATGTGGCTAATAGCTGATCTCTTGGATAGCGCAGTTCTGGACTGTAAGGAGTTGACATGATCTGAGTCACATTTATGCAATGCTGCTCTGGTGACTGTGTGAGGAATGCACAGAGGCAAGGACAGAAGCAAGGACCTCTGGGATAAGGGCCTTACAGCCATCCTGCAGGGACCGGGCAGGGATCTTCCACCCAGGTATTCAATCTGCCTATGCAGTAGTGTCACATGAGAAGTAAGTCCTTTACACCATTCTCTCCTACATCACGCTCAACCTGTGAATGGACAGAACTTCTACCAAGCTAGTTGTATTAAAACTTCTCTAAAGACATCAATAACACCAGCATCTTCTGGGAGTCATGTAGTTTAGAATGAGGGAAACTGTGAAAAGAGGATGTCAATTGTATCAATCCTCTATTCTTGGCCAGAATCTGGTGTTATGCTAATTTTAACAAAAATTCCAGCCAGCACAGCTTATCATACATTTTCACAATCAAAAGAACCAAAGCTCAGAGAAATGAAATCCCTCACTCAGACCCTTAGTGATAAGGGCAGGATCTGAATCCACATCCTCCTGGCTCAAATTCTGTGTCTTTTACTGCTCTGTAATGGCAATCTTCCAAGAAAGAAAAAAATCAAAAGTTTATAGTCTGCTAAAGGTATTAGTTCAAAATGAACCTTGTTCTGCTGGCAAGGAATCTATGGTTTTCCCTCACTGAAGGCAAAGCAAGTCTTTAAGGAAAGAGGAAAGAGGGTCCCTTCATCATAGATTCTGAAATGAACTGATTGATCCCTTGAGAGGAACAATTTCCTTACTCTTCACTGAAAAAAATTGGGAGATTGTTTCTCGAGGCAGGAAGTTTAATATTTCTATACTCATGTTTTGCTATAGAAAATTAAAATAAGTGGAAGCTGTGTGATTATAGAACAGTATTTTCTAGAACAGGTGTCGTCAAATAATGATTCTATTGGGATGAAAACAATAGAGCTTTGTCCAGACTGGCATAGAAGGTGCCCAGTCAGCACTTGATTACAAATGGCAGAGTAGGTGTGAGACCAAAATCCCATTGAGATGCTCTGTCAAATGCAAGCATCGTCACCAAGCTCCACTGCCCCTGTAGTGTCACTCAGAACCCAAATGTAGGGGTGGCTGGGTCCATGGACTCCATCCCAATTGTTGGCACAGGGCAACTGGCTTCCCACAGATACAAAGTGGTAGTCCAACACTGCCACTCTGGACCATTCACTTGCTAACAGGTTTGAATTTGTGTTTCTTAAGTAATGGCTCAACATTAGGAAAAAAGTCTTCTACTTTTCCCTTTCCAATCTGAAATATATTAGATAGCATAAAAAAGACTACACACAGATTATATTTAGGCCTTAGAATGAAAAAAGCAAATAAAATTCATACTTGGTTGCCAGAAACTTTCTTTGTTCATTGCCCAGAAGTTTTTTCCCTGGGAGTCCATGAGTTGAAATCAAGGTGAGATTATTAAACTTCAGGTGAGAACTAAGGAGAAAGAAAAAGAAGAAAAGAACAAAGAAAGGTTAAGCAAGATTCAGTGGAAGTTTATTATAACTCAATTTAACTTTATTTCATGTGTCATTCAACAGTCGGATTTTTCTTTGAAGATAGCAACTTTTTTTTGGTACTGGGGATTGAACTCAGGGGTACTCGAACCCTGAGCCACATCTCCAGCCCTATTTTGTGTTTTTTATGTAAAGATAGAGTCTCACTGAATTGCTTAACACCTTGCTGTTGCTGAGGCTGGCTTTGAACTCGCGATTCTCCTGCCTCAGCCTCCTGAAGTGCTGGAATTACAGGCGTGCGCCACCGCACCCAGCTGATAGCAACTCTTTTTATACAAACCTTAAACTAGAACCATTTAAATGAAAGAAGGAAGATGGCATTGGAGCTAATTGTAGAAACTCCAAAAGCTACACATGGTATAATGGCAGACACTGTTTAATTTTTTTTTTAAGTTTGCTTCCCAAAGTAAAACAGAATAAAATCCACAAATTGAGAGGAGGGAGATCAATTTGTATAAATTGATGCAAAGCTTGATTTCAAACTACCACTAAGAAACTGCTTGGAAGCACAATCACAAACCCTGTGGAGTGCTTAAGTTCATGCATGTTGCATGTATTATTTCCCCCATTTAGTCCTCACAGCAATACCATGAGGTCAATAATATTATTATCCCTATTTTATCAAGTGTAACTGAGGCACAATGAATTGAAAAAGCCATACAGGGGCACTGTCTTGCTCCCATGTCCTCTCACTTAACCTTTGTTCATACAGTGGCCCCTCAGAATACAAGAGGGATTAGTTCCAGGATTGCCCAGCAGATACCAAAATCTGCAGATGCTTAAGTCCCTTATATAAAATGGTGTAATGTTTGCCTATAATATAACATGAATTTCCTCCCATGTACTTTATATCATCTCTGGATTACTTATACCACTCAGTACAATGTGAATGCTCTGAAAATAGTTATTATGCTGTACTTTCAGGAAACAATGACAAGGGTAAAAGTCTGTTTTTGTTCAGGATAGTAAAAAAATTTCCCCCCAAATATTTTCTACCTGAGGTTATTTGAATGTATGAATGCAGAACCAGAGGATACTGAGGGCCTATTGCTCTGCCCAGTAGACCCTCAAATTGTTGAGAGGAATCCATAGATCATCTAATTCCCATAGGTCAATGTTAGATTTATTACTTCAAAATGTGTAGTTATTCAGATAAGAATACTGAAGTATCATCTAGGAGAAAATTCTAGGAGCTTCCTTCTAAGAGTAAAACTACCTTAAATACATCAGGCTTTCTAGAGTCCAAGGTGCATTCCTAGACATTATCATAGAAATTAATCTTCAAGACAGTTTATGCTAGGGGAATGGGGGCATGGCAGTTTAGTAGTAGTTTTGTGTAAGAAAGTAGTAGTTTTTGTGTAAGAAAATCAAGGTTGAAAATAGTTAAATTTGCTCAAGATCACAAACTCATAAGCAGCATGAACCAGTGATGAAATTCATGCCTTCCAACTTGAAGCAGCACTCTCTCTAACCAGTCCTAAAGGTTACAGGTAGTTTTAAGCAGTGTGCCCAGCATGTGTAAGTGGTAGCTTCTAATAATCAACATGCTTAAACCTGATGCTGTGGTGCACCAGTAAATCCCAGCAACCCAAAAGGCTGAGGCAGGAGGATCACAAGTTCGAGGCCAGCCTCAGCAACTTCATGAGGCCCTGTCTCAAAGTAAAAAATAAAAAGATCTGAGGATGTAGCTCAGTGGTAAAGAGCCCCCCGGGTTCAATTCCCAGTACCAAAAAAAACAAAACAAAACAACAAAACGCACATGCTTAAGACTTACTCCATATATGTGTCAGTGTTTAAAATATTCCTGCTGCAAATTTGCCCTCTGCTTAGACTCAGAAAGATTTTATGGGTGAGCTGATGTTTTCATAGGATCCTAGTTGGTGAGAAAGATATATATATGTATCTTTTTCTTTTCCCCCCTAAAACTCTTCTTAGTTCACCCGTCTCCTTGCAATCAACCAAATGCTGAAAAAGAAACCTTCACCAAGTCAGAGGCAAACACCTGCCCTCCTTTCCCTTGAGGAAACTGGAAATTTTCCAAATGTGGAAATGCTATCAATTTACTGACAATCTGTTAAGTAGCACTAAAAACAGGAGACTTGGTGATGGCCTGGAATGGCAACGCAATAAACTCAACTGCACCTGACATTTAAAAATAACTAAATATTATGAAAGGTTTTGCTCTAAAGTCTCTAAGGATGAGTGTCATTTAAGAATGAATATTCTTATTTGATATGAGGAAAATCAAGCACATCTTATCCTCTAATAATAAGAATAAAAATTTTGAATATCTTCAAATAGCATAAAGGTCACAATTAACCCCAGCTACTTATAGCTGCCAGTCTGAAAGTGCACAATGACAAATCTTGGATTTACTACCATCTAATGGAAAATACAAATAATAATAATAATGTGTCTATACTCACAAGCAGTTAAAATTTATCCTGGTTTTGGGTCCCCTGTGACCAAAATGAGGTTTGTGTTATACTAATAGTAGTTGTTTACAGACCCCTTTTATATCTCTATGTGATTAAAAGGCTTAATGATTATGTAGCTATATCTTTTGCTACAAAAACAATCCCTTTGGTACTGAATAATTTGAATTATCTAACAACATGGATCAAATGACTTATAAATTGCCAAACTACCACATTGTATCATCCTGAATTAGGTTCTTGTATAATCAGAAAATTTCCTGAGAAAGGGTTTTTAAAGTAATCATCTTTAATGATATTGTAAAAAGATTTTGGAGGGGGGAGGGAAGTATTTTGTGAAATTTTCTATATAAAAGAACCAGCTTTCCACTTCTTTTCTTTAGCCCTAGTCAAATTCCTTTTGCATTCTTCAGTGTGGCTATTCTGATCCTTTATTGAATCTTCAAGTTCCTTATTATAAGCTTTCTTGTTTCTGCTACTAATTCCCCCTTCCTCATTCTCAGTTGAGCTCATCTCTTACACAAACCAGTCATCAGCTCCCCTATACTTCCCTTCCTGCACTTACAAGAGCATTCTTCCATTCCCTGCTTCACAAGGGAGGTGTCTCCCCATTAACTCTGTCTCCTCTTCAAATTTCTCACCTTTTTCTTCAAATCCCTATATGAGCCCATTTCTCTTACAATGACATTTAATAAACCAGTATAGTGCTGATACAGTAGATCCGTGAAGCCAACAGGGACCATAGCCCCGTTTCTCTACTTCTCCATGTGTGGTTTTCATTCCCAAGATCACCCCAGGTGACTGGAGCTCCCCTCCTGAAAGTTCCACACGTCATTTGTGGAAGTAGCAAAGGAGGCTGAAAAATGTAGTTTTTTAAACATTGTTTTTTTCCAAAAACCACATTGCCCACAGTTCTGAGGACAAAGTGCAGAATGAATACTGAGAGGCAACTGGAAGTTTCTATTTATATCAACTCACGAAGGAAGAATGGTGTGAGGGTGAGAGAAGATTCTCATTAATCAGGATCCAGGCAACAAGTAGATGGTAGACTCCACAAGGTTTGGCTTATGAAAGCAGGAGGCATTGTACAGGGTTACAGGAGCCAAAAGGATGGAGAGTTATCCAAGGACTAGTAACAATGGGACGTCGTTACTGGTCCTAAGCCTAAAGGAGGATGGGATGGAGAAATGGTGAAGGCTGGGGTCATGTAGGCTTCACACCAAGGAACTACGTGCAACAGAACATGCTCTCTGAGACAACACTGTCCTAAGGGTCTCTTTGATGACTTTTTCTTTCTTTTGACAGCTTGTTAAGGTTTGGATATGAGGTAACTCCCAAAAGCTCATGTGTGAGATAATGCAAAAATGTTCAGAGGAGAAAGAATTAGATTATGAGAGCTATAATCTAATCATCAGAGTAATCCACTTGAATGGATTAACTGGGTAGTAGCTATGGGCACATAGGGTGTGGCTAGAAGAAGTAGGTCACTTGGGGCATGGCTTTAGGATTTATACCTTGTCACTGGTGAGAAGAGCCCTCTCTCTGCTTCCATTGGCAAGCCTTTCTGCCATGATATTCTGCCTTAGCTTGGGCCCAGAGCTATAGAGTTGGCCAACCATACACTGAATCTTTGAGACTACGAGCCAAAATAAACTTTTCCTCCTTTAAATTGTTCTTATTGGGTCACAGTGATACAAAGCTATTCTAAAACAGCTCCTCCTCCTTTGTCCTTCTATCCCTAACCAAGCTCCCTAGGTTTTATGCAATTTTTACATGGTGATGCCATCTACCACCATGACTTCATCTTGCATATTTTATGTAATGTACTCTTGGATACCATAAAGTTTACTCTGAGATATAAATATAATTTCTAAATAATCCAGGGTCACCCTAAATTCAATGTGTCCAAAACTAGGGTGCTCCAGAGACATCATAAATACAAAGCTCTTTGCAGCCGCAATCCAACTGCTTTTAAAGCTTTATCAAAATCATGACTAACTAACCACTTCTCAAGCTAGGAATTTGGAGGCCTACACTCAGATTCCTACCTTCTTCCAACTTTCCATATTGGTCATCATGTCCAATCACTTTTACCTTATCCATATCTCTTGAACGACTGCACCCATCATTCCTGTAACACATTGCTATAGCTTACCATCTGGCTTAGAGAAACAGTATCTGGGTTAGTTTCCCTGGCACAAGTTTCTCTATTCTTCCCCTGTCCCACACAGCTACTGGAAACCTCTTTAAATTAAATCAAATCTCAATGGTTTTTGGCTTTGAAATTCCTGTCTTTGCTTACTATCTTGGTAGCATCAGAGCACAGTGGATTTGAGATTCAGACTTCTTCAGTGGGGCTCCCAGCTCTAGTATTTTCTAGCTTTTCTTTTGTTTGTTTACCTTGGACAAGTTATTTAACTTTATTGTGGCTCATTTTCTTCACCTGTAAAAGAGTAAAAAATAGAACCTAATGCTTTGTAGGGGTGCTGTGAAAATTAAATGAAATCATACCTGGAAAATATTTAGAATATTGCCTGCTGCATAGTAATTTTGGATGGATGTTAACTATTTTTATCACCAAAATATGGAGTTCAAATTCATTAGCATGGTGCAAGAGGTCCTTACAGTTAGGACCTCATTTAACCTCCCCAAACCTATTTGTAACCTTCTTGTCACTCATTGAAGTTTCCTACCTTTCATATAAAAGATCATTTCTTTATATGAAAATGACATATTTTCTTTTTTCCTCCAACCTTGTGTGTGTGTGTGTGTGTGTGTGTGTGTGTGTGTGAGTGAGAGAGAGAGAGAGAGAGAGAGAGAGACAGTCAGACAGACAGACACTGGAAATTGAACCCAAAAGTGCTCCATCACTGAGCTCCATCCCCAGGCCTTTTTAATTTTGACACAGGGTCTTGCTAAATTGCCCAGACAGGCCTTGAACTTGCTATCCTCCTGCCTTAGTCTCCCAAGAAGATGGGATTACAGGCATGTGCCACATACCCAACTTTTCAGTCTCATATTTTGGCTAAGATAGTACTTTCTGCAATCTGATTTAGCAATATCCAAATATCTAATTTCCTAAATCTATCAATGATCTCAAATCATGAAGCTTATAATTGGTAATGCTAGTAGATTCTAGCTCTTCTGAGGATGAAATGTTTAAGATTTTATATTTGATTACCTACAAATATGCAAAAAGTTCCTGCAGATAGAATAGTGGGTCACAGAGTACAACATGGCTTTGAGCAAACATTACATAAAATGAGTAGACCATACATAAAATGGCATAAACAGCGCAGTCACAGAAAAAACACAACTCTTCTGATGGTGTTGGCTTATTGTATATAAACAATATTTAACATTATTGTGAGCATTCTACTTCAAAATCAATGATCACCATATTATGAGAAAAAAGTTCAAGTTAAGAGCTCAAGCCAATGAAACATTAAGCAAGTGCACCTGCATTTTTGCAGTAAATAATTCCAGTGGGGATTTCATGTTGCTGTGGATACAAAGGGAGGAACAGCTCAAAGATACTTGTAAAGCAGGGAGGGATTAGGGTATCCAGGGAAATAAGTAAAAGGTATTGCATTTCATTCCATGTTTCAGGAGGACAGCTACAAAATCAGGTCTAAACATCTTTATCCTTCAAATAAAGAGGGTCACTTTGCCAATTTATTGGGAACATGAAGAAAGAAACATAAAACTTTTCATGATGTTTGCCCTTCTGAGCAGTAGAGACTTGTCAATCTGCTAAGCAATCTGCTCAGCATTTTTTATTTTTTTGCTGATACATATATCTATCTACATCTATATGTATGTATCTATATTTTTTGGTATGGCAAAGGCAGCCAAAACTAGTAATTTAATTAACTGGTTTAATTAATATTTCCATTTAAACAAGTAGATAATGTAGAGAAAAAATAATTACATATCAATCTCAACATCTTAATTTATGAAATTGTCATTCAGAAATTATGAATTCAGAAATTATGCTTTCTGAATTGTCCAAAACAGTGACAAAATATTTATTAAATAATGATAAATCCTAGCTCAAGATAGATATTTGACTGGATATTTTGCTAGTCAAAGAATAATTCAGATTTAATTCGGCCTTCAAGGGATAAGATAATGGGACACAATTAATGATAAAATGCTATAGATGGGGTGAAAAGTTGGGAGTTATTTGAGCTTGTACTGTTAGAAGAAAAACATAGCAAAACAAATCAGAAGAAAATATTTATTATAAGCCTAGAGCAGATTAAGAGAATCTCAGTTTTTACCTTTAAAATTTTAACTTTTTTCAGTATTTTTCTCTGTCCAGATTACAAAAGAGACTTTTTGACATGTCTTAGGGCACTTACTTCATTTTTGTTCTGCTAGCAAAAAAGACCTGGTGGATGCATCTATGATCACAAAGCTGTCAGTAATGGCACATTCTGAACTTTGGGGGACACCAAAGAGATCTGAAGAGGAGGAGAGGATTCTGAGAACATCTAGAAGAAGGTGGAGGGCTTGCGGGATGAGAAAGAGGTTAAGCACTCTCTTCCTGACCCTATCTCTCTCTTCTCTTGGGTGCTATCTTGCATGGGGGGTCAGAACTCCCCTGTTCTCATCAGTCCCTGTAGGAACCAAATGGGACCAGGAGAAAGGGGACAAAGAGAAGATCTTCTAAGCCTTTCTCGAATCCAAGCTTGTGACTTAGGTCAGGGGAGCTGGAATCAACACTGTACCCAAATCAACACTGTACCAAACATTACAAACAAATAAATGTCTTGTTGGAGTGACCTGGGTGCTCTATAGAGTCCCAAGTACCAGGTAGGGAAGTGGCATGGTAGCTAGGTTAAGTGCTATGTTTGAAATATCAACCAAAAAATGGGAATAAAATTTGAGAGTTCTGGCAAAAGAGATTAAAATTAATTTGAGTATTTATAATTTAGGGGAATTGATTAATGATTTTTTATATATATTTGCAGAAAAACATCAGACATTTATATATACTAAGCATATACAAGATATAAATACCAGGATGGCAGCTATAAAAGACAAATCAGAAAGCCTTTGTGCACAAGAAATGGCAAAACATAAGATACGAATCAGTCAGTTTCATAAGACCAAATAACAATGCATTATGGAAATTCAAAAATATGTGACATTACTTCCGGTGGGGAAGGATGAGGAAGGGCTTTTGCTTTGTGTAAATGATGGGCTATTTATAAGACTTTATTAGCACCATATGGGAAGGCTTCCCCATGCCTTGCAGATATTCCTTCTTGGGCCTCCATTCTTACCAGCGATAGTTTAAGCTGAGGCTTTGTGAAATGGTTTCTACTGGGTCCAAATTAGTACTTAAATACCAAGAACATGGAATAATGACTTCAGCTATATAACACTAATGATAACTTAATAATTAGGCCTGGTAAACCCTAAAGTAATGATGTGACAGAAGTTGTATGATTTGTAGAGAATTAGAAAATGTGGTTTGAAAAATAAGCCCATAAAAAAAAACAGTTTAACTACAATGAACAATTATAGAAGGAAATAATTTCCTTCTAGATAAGACTGCCAATTTTGAGGAAATGATTACGGAAATGGTTTCTAGACCCAGGTGCATTTCAGAATTATCTGGGGAGTAGTCAAAAATATATATTTCTGGATCCCACCCTAGTCCCACTGAATTGCAACCCCAAGAATAGGGTTCCTGGAAATAGTATTTCTGCAACCCTCTCCAACCCCACCTGAGTGGGGAACAAGTTGAACTTGCATAATCCATCACTTATGGAAAGATCACTCAACCTTAATCCCAATATCTAGGAAGTTGGTTTCATAGTATCTTTCTCCACTACATATTCTTTAAAAAGGGTGGGGGGGTTTCAAAGCATTTTTTTTAATTTTTGAAACCCAAATGCCTTACTATATTAGTAGTTTTGTATTATTTCTTTGAAATCTTAAAAGGACTAGACTACAATTAGAAATAAACACATGCTTGGTAGATGGCCTGGCCTGGCCCAGGTCTCACACAGTGGCTCACAGAACTCTCACTCTAAAGAGAGGATGACCACATGTTATGGTTTGGATCTTTAATGTCCCCCAAAGGCTTATGCTAAAGGCTGCATTGTCTGTTGCTATTGGGATGAGGTGGAACCTTTGGGAGATGGGTAAGGATGGAAGGAAGTTAAGTTTTTGGGGATAACCTTGAAGGGGATATTGGGATCCCATCGCTACTCTCTCTGTGTGTGTGTGTGTGTGTGTGTGTGTGTGTGTGTGTGTGTCTCTGTCTGTCTCTCTCTGCTTCCTGGCAGCCATAAGGTGAGCAGCTTTGCTTTATTCTGAGATCTTCATGATGATGTTTTATCTCCCCACAGGCCCAAAGCAATGGGGCCAAAAGACCTCTGAAACTGTGAGCTAAAACAAACCCTCATCCTCCTTTTAAGTTGATTTTCTTGGTTGTTTTGTCCTAGCAACAGAAATATGACCAATACACCACCTGTCACCTCTATTGAAGGGCCCCCATTCCTGTATTTCAGGACAGTCTCTTTCTGTGTTTTCCCTCTGAATTGCCACTCAACATCAAATGGTGTGTGTGGAGGGGGGAAGTTTGACAACTCCTTATTGCCTCAGAATGTACTGGGTGAATGTTACATCCTTAATCCCTCCTCTTCAGGTAAGAGAGAAAATGGTCCGTGGATTCAGAGCTGAGATGGGGAAGCGGGAGTGCATAGTGTCGAGGGTTTACAATCTCCTTTGTCTTTTGGGGAGTGAGGTTGCACATAAAAAAGGTGGGGATGATGGATGGAGCTGGCAGAGCCAAGATAGCATTGGCATGATGCAGTGAGGATGGAGGGGAATCTGAAGGATTATGAAAACACAGATAACAGGGTCCATTCTCAGTTTCTGATGCAGCAGGTCTGAGGTGGAACCTGAGAATTTGTATTTCTAACAGGTTCCCAAATGATGTTGATATCAGTGGCCCAGAGATGACACTTTGAGAACCACTAGTGTAGAGGTAGAAGATTGAGAGGCTCCAGGGGTTTGAGGAGCTCAAGAAAGAGTAGTTTAATATGTTTCTATGAAGGAAGGATATGATCCAATTAAATATTTGAGAGACATGAGTGAAGATTTAAATATTTGTTGTATTGACCTTTTTTGTTTTGTTTTTCTTTGTAATGCAGCAGAACTTTTGGACTGGGGGTGGGATGTACAGTCACAGCCTCCTAAGACTTAAAATTAATAAATAAACTTGAAATTAGTAGCAGAATAGACATACCCAAGCATGTCAAAATTAAAGTTTGCAATGCCTTCAGATATCAGGAAAAGGCCTAAGAAACATGCATTGGTAACCTATAAGGCTATGACGGTCAGTTGGAACCCTCTGAAAAGACGAGGATATGATCCCTATAAATGTTAACATGCATGGTTCACAGGGGCTCTGGGCATTCCTTAGTTTGGGTCAACAGTTGACAGGGAAGTGCTCCATCTAATTTTCTGTAAAGTCAAGAAGTTTTGCAAAACAGAAACACCACAGAATGTTGGGTTATTTGCTTGGTCCTTTAGATGTTAAAACAGAGATGGTAGCTATTTTAACCAAACCTCAAGGGAATGTCTCACAAAGAGTCAGATGCAACCTTTGTCTGGAAATACCTCTGACTCATCTCCAATCTTTAGAGGAAAGCATCTTCCAAACTGAGAAAACTCTATCACCTCAGTCATTTCTCTCCTCTGAAAGTCAATGCTCAGCTTCCACCAGGGATCTATTCATACAAATTAGTGGCTGGTGCCAATCTACTAAGTATTAAGTACTAGGCATTGATAGATGTTTTGCGTCGGTTCCCTGATTTAACCTTCACACTAGCATAGAAGAGGGATTCTGGAGTGCTTTCCCCATTGCACAGGTTCATAGGTATTGAATAATTCTCCTGGGCTCCATTAGCCATGGAGTACTGACTCTCTCCCTGACACTCCAACACAGTGGTTCTCAGACTTAAAGTGACCTTTAGGTTGTAAAAGCACAGACTCCTGGGTTCTATCCCCAGGCTTCTGATTTAGTTTTTACAAGGGTAAGACTTTTTGAGTATATGTACTTCAAATAGGTTCCAGGTAATGCTGAAGGTGCTGGTCTGCAGATCATATTTTGAAAACTACTGATCTAACTCTACCTCTCTCCCAAAATAGAAATAAAATAATATTGTTTGCCAAGACAAGATCCCCAAATGCCATCTTTTACTAGCAAAGGTTTCTGGTGGTATAGTACACCTGGGGTTCTCTTTACAACTGTAAGAATGCCACAAAAGCCTCTAGACACAAACTTCCCTAACCTTCATGTTTTTCACCACTTCTGTCTATGCTCGCATGCTTTGGTAAAGGCTAACTGTAAGACTATTGACAAGAAAGAAGGCAACAAACCAAGGAAACTAAGGGATAGTAAAAGTGCTCCAGCAGATGCTGTGGGGCTTACTTGCATCACCTTGGCTCACCTGGTCACCTGCAAATGATACCACCAATGCTTTCCTGCCTCTCTCTGATGCAGGGCATCTTCTGACCATGGGAGCTGGAAGAACATGCCAGAAGGATAGCCCAGGCTGATTATGAAACTATCAGGGCGGGAACTGGTGGCTAAACAACACCCCATCTTCCTTACCTCTTAGATAGACCATTCTCAGGATGGAGCCTTTGCACATATTGGTAACCTATGGATAAATGCTTTTTTAAAATTATTATTACTTTGTGGCTATCCTTCTTTGTCTCACCACCCTGTTCTCTCAGTTCCTTAGGATTACTCCCAACTGAACTACTTGCACCCAAATTCTTTGTTTTCAGCTTGGTTTGAAGGAATGCAGGCCAAGACAGGTAGCAATGTTATCACTGAAAATTATCCAATAGCAAATGATGAACACTAAGTAGGAGATTATGCTACTTAATTTTGGGTACCTGGTTTGTACTTTGTGACCGCAAAGAATGTAATCACCAAGAACCCACACACACACCCCCCCCCCCAAAAAATGACAATACGCTAACCCTTCTCAAAGAAGGCTTAATATTGTCCCCAAAGAATTGCTTTTCTTTTGTTCTAGGAGTTCTAAGTTAGGTATTATGAGTGAAATTACTCTAAAAGGAGTAGAAATAGATAATAATTTCAGTAAATGAATACACTTTTATTTAACACTAATTATATTTAAATATTGGAATCAGATTAGGAGACCCAATTGTGATTGACAACACCAGGGAGGGTTCCTGGTCATTATTTTCTGATGGCAGAATGTCAAATCATTCTGTTGGGGGTATGGGAGTTGTAGTGGGAGGCTGAGCCTTGGTGGTTGACATACTCTGCCTACCTCTGGTTCCCCTCCCCAGCCACCAGACCGGCCTCTGCATCGGTCCCTGATGATCCCACACCACCCTGGCAAGAATGCAGCCTGCCCCTAGATCTCTGCCTGGGGTTGCTGCCTGCTCCCCTGCTCCCCAGCCCCATGGAAAGTGGGCATGTGTGTGCCACAATCCTTGCCACCAAACTGCTTTGACCCTGGTGTAAACAGGGCAATCAGCTGAAGGAGCACAGGCCCTTCAATTCATGTGGCAGAGACCCGCAGGGCAGGACAGTCACATTCACTCAACCTGTTCATGGGGGTTAGCTCTGAGAACAGCAAGGAAGCTCTGACTATTTAATTAGTCACCTAATTAGTGACAGGCCGCACTGAAGGTTTCAAATGTCCTCAGACAAATGTAAAGATAAAAAGCTTAATTAAGCCTCCAGCAGTAGGCTGGCTGCTGCCAGTGCCCACAGCTGTGCCGGATATTGTGCGGAACCGTGCAGCCAGATAACAGGAGTTACGGTCTTTTGGCTACAATCAGAGCTTTGAAAACATGCCTGGCCAGTTAGGAGCTATTCTTATTCACCTCCATACACTCAACCAGATGAGGGACCCATGTCTAGGTCGGGAAAATCTGAGACTTCAACCTTTTGTGGAATTATTTGGTCATTTTTTGAGCAAATTTTTCTCGATACAGAAGTGGAAGACAATGTGAGCTTGGGTTTATAATGCCCACCAGCATTTCCTGTGAATCAAATTATATATTTGTCTAGTTACACAAAGTGTCATGGGGGCACCACCCACGGCTGCTTTCAGGCACTGTGTTCCCATGATTAATTTGTGCATTTTTCTAGTGCCATTTTGGCCTCTGCAAGAGATTCTTTACATAAGAATTGAATTAGGAAGGATTTTTAAATAAAGTATTAAAAGGAATTGTTCTAGAGTTAGAAGTAAATGCTGTTAAGATAGACCCATAGAGACACATGTGCTAGAACAGAATAGAAATAATAACTGCTTCAGCCTCGTGAGTTTGTGCCTAGGAGATAATGAAGAAGCTGCTCTTCTGTGTAGTTATGGGGGGAAAGTACATGTTTGGAACGAAGGTTCTGAATGTCCAATGATCTTCCAGGTGATGCCAAAGCACCTGGTGCACATACCACAGAAAAAGAATGTAGAAACAAAAGTTCATAGACCTGAATCCTATAGTTTGGTTTTTTGTTTTGTTTTGTTTTGTTACCAGGGATTGAACCCAGGGGTGCTTAATCACTAAGCCCAACCCTTGTTTATATTTTATTTAGAGACAGGGTCTCACTAAGTTGCTGAAGGGCCTCACTAAGTTGCTGAGGCTGGCTTTGAACTCACAATCCTCCTGCCTTAGTCTTCCAAGGCACTGGTATTACAGGCGTATGCCACTTTGTCCAGCCTGGAAAAAGACCTCTTACTCCCTTAGAAAGGCTTTCAGACTTTATTAAAAAGCTCTCTTTCTAGACCCAGTACTATTTCTGCAGATGACATAAGCTTACCTGGGAACATGGCTGTTGATTTGTTAGGGTTTATCAAGGTTCTAAGGTGGCAGCACCTTTAGGTTGGCAGGACCTAAGGATCCCACGCTGCAAAACTTCCTCAGCACAGATGAGGACAAGGCCACCCTTGGAGCCATATGCTTCCACACTGGTTGATGGCAGAGCTGGGCTTATAGCCAAGGCCAAGTTCTGTTTTTTTGTCTTTTGTTTTTTTTTTTTTTAATTTTTTTTCCAGTGGTGTGGTTTAAAGATGTCATTAAAAGACGTGCTGAGAAGAATAATGTATCTATAACACCCAGACTGCCTAAGCCAAGAACTTTCTGTCCCTAAGATCAGGACAGCCAATGTGCACACTCCATCAATCACAAGAACTGCAATTTTAAAATAATTCAGGTCCATCACTTGAATGTCTCAGGCATCATGAAGTACACCCATAATTCACAGTAAAATGTCTTAAGATCTGTCTTTTCCTGCCCAATTCACTGGCTTCTCCACCACAGGGGGAGGCAGTGTTTTCTTCCTCTGTGTTTCCCACTCCCTGAGAAGTGTCCTTCCCTGGCTCAGCTCCTGACTCATTGAAAGGCCCATGCCCTGCTAGGGCGGGTGATGGGAAAGAAGGCTGGGACACCTGGGCAGGTGGAGCCCACAGTGGCTCCTCCTTAGCTCTCTTCCAAGTTGCTTCTGCACAGCACCCTCAGAAGACAGATGTGTGAGACAAAGGGGAGAGAAAAAATTAGCTAAGCCTCACCCACAATTTGAATGACTCTGTATCCACCCTCTTCCTTCAACCATGAGGAGTCAGAAGCCTCTCTGGGGGTGATGGAGATTGCAGAAAGATCTGACAGCAAGACCCCTGGCCACTGAGCCCAGTGCTGGAGGAGTCGGCAGAGCCAGGCCCAGGCCCAGAAAGGAAGTAGAAGATAGGAACTCTGGTGTGTGTCTTTAGATAAATAAGTGCCGTATGTGTCTCCTGGCCAGAAAGGCCCAGTCCTTACTAGGACAGGATGCAGGGTGACTCAGAGGCCTGACAAAAAGACAAGAAGGTGTGTATGAGCAGATTTAACTGTAGATGGCTGACAACTGAGGACCAGATAGAATGTTGTACTTAAAAAAAAAGTCCTAATCCACACCCTCCATATTCCCCTGCCATCCTCCCAGCATGGAGGTTGTGTCCTTGTGTATTGTATGCTGACTTGGGGCAAATCACTTCAGCTCTCCCAGAAGCACCTTAGCACTGGGGATGAATGGATATAACAAGGGCACAAAATTTATGCAAGGTATTTGAAAAGAATACCAAATGTACTTTGTAATTTCTTGCAAGAAAATAATATAAGAAAAAAGAATATGCCTGTTATATCACCAGATGACAGAAATGCCAGAGTTTCTGGAAAAAGAGGTCACTGCACTGGATCTCAAATGGATTTTCCAGAAACTATGATCCATTTTCTGAGTCTAATAATGCAGCTCAAGAGTGATTTTTCTAAATCTTGCTTCCAAAATGTGGATTTAGTTCTCACTGGGACTCATTTCACCTAACGTTTGATGAAAACTATTCTTCAATTTCATTCCAGTTCAAATCATGTATAAAATTTAGTTTAAGTGGCAGCTAAACTGGTGAAGTAAAATATGCAGTAGGTTACTATGGTGATTGCTCATTTAAAATAATTAGAGAAAATAATGAGAAACTATTTCCTCTCTTAAGGATTACAGATCCGTAAACTGATATCAGTCTATTTTTAGTGTACATAATCTCTGTAATGATGATAGAGAATTATGAGTACTTTAGAATGCTTTAAAAAGGTCTTTCTGATTGATTGGGGAATTCAATAAACTCAGTACTTACATCAAAATTTATATTTGTCTTTATTAAATCTAAGTCAATTCCATGAAAAGAGAATTGCATGTATATCTTAATGTAATCACTTAAAATAAAATGTTATGACTAAGCATAAAGCCAAATTAAGATTTAAGACCTGTTTATAATCATTTCTTGACTCCCATAATTTCACAACTCCACCCTGATAATTCATCATTCAACAGTGGTTGCATAAGATTTGCTGCTGAGCAATCTTAGATGAAGGTACCCAACAGAAAAAGCAAGCACTCAAACTACAATATGGTATATACAGGAAAATAAAAATTCCACAGTACTTATTATTTCATTCTTATAATGAAATATTGCCATAAACTGGCTACGGTATTTAAGCATATGCACTCTATTGCTAACTTCAATAACGATATGCATTTTATTTCTGTTAAATAAAGGATATGTTCCAGAGAATTGAACAAATTGGCTAAAAACTGCAAAGGAAAAAAAAACCCTCAGGTCTTTATCTGGTTAACATGATGTCAAATGCAGAAAAACATAATTTGGGCTTAGCTTATCTCCAGGTTATCCAGACAGAGGGCCACTGAGGGGTCATTTTCTCATTCCTTTTCTTATCCAACCTCTCCTTTGTTGACTTGGTGGACTGCAGCTCCCATTTAACTCTGAGCACCTGTAGTTTTGAATAGTAAAGTTTCTCATGTGATCTTGAGCAAGTGATTTGGGAGGGCCATTGGCTTTGTGTATATGTGTGCAGTGCTGGGGATTGAACCCAGGGCCTGGCACATACTTGGTCAGAGTTCTTACCACTGAGATACACTGCTAGCCCCCATACTGGACTTTTAAAATTCAGAGTTCTGTGGTCTCTCAAAGTCTTGGTCTTTTAAAACATCTATGAGGATTTGAAAGAGTAAATGAGGAATGGTTAATGTGTACAGGGGTGCAGCTGAAAAGAAGGAATAACTTTTAATGTTCTATAGCATGGTTTGGTAACTATGGCTGACAGCAATTAATTGTGAAATGTCCAAATAGTAAAGAGGATGTTGAATTCTCTCATTAGATATGCCAATTATCCAGATCTGATTATTATATAAATGTATACTATACCACATAAATATGTGCATCTACTGTGTCAATCATAATTAAAATATATTTTTAAAAAGAGGAAATTAAGTCTGAGAGAAGTTAGGCAATACACCAGGGTTCCATGTCAGGTCCTGGCAATGCCAGGGCATGATCTCAAATTTTTAGACTCGAACACAGGGTTCTTCCTGATAAAGAGGTGCTAAAGAAAGGTTCTTATTGGTATGCCATTTTTAAATGCCAATTTGTGATGTATGAAGTCAAAACTAGCTCCCAAACCTGACTGATTATCTGAATCATCTGTTAACTACAGATTATAGACTCCTCCCAGGAGTTCCTCACTCTGCATGCCTGGTATGGGTTCTGAGAATATGCATCTTTAATGGATGTTCCAGGTGGTTCTTATGATCTGGACAGTAATGGAAACACTTACATAGAAGGGAACCAGAAAACATTTTTCTGGAAAGTCAGTACCTATTTTAGGCATTGTAGGCCATATGGTCTTCTAGCTACTCAAATCCACCTCTGTAGCACAAAAGTGGCCACAGACACCACTTAAATAAATGAATGTGGCTGTGTTCCAATGAAGCTTCATTCACAAAATCAGGTGGCAAGCCAGATTTGGCCTGGGGCCTATAATTTGCTACCCCACCCCCAGGCTAAGATATTCCACCAATTCACTACTCCACCTAGGTAAAATTGTGTGGTGACAGACAAAAGTCTGTCCTGTCAAAGGACTCTTTTGAGGTATAAAAAGAGAATTGTTATAAATAAGTAAATATAACAAAACAACTCACCAAAATACCAATGTCTCTAGGAAGGAAATTCCAACAGTGGAAGCACCAACCACAACAATCCTGGCATTGACAGTTATTTTAGGTTCCAATGTTAGTTTTCTGTTTGTGTGGTTCAATGCATAACTCAACTAGAAAAAAAAAAAAGAAGTACAGAGAGAGAGCTTGAGGAAAATGAAGCTGAGTCAGCAACCCCAGTTTTGTAATTATGTGGAATAATTTAACGAGAATTTCACTGGCAAATCAAACCTAAAAATGCCCACGTGACAGCCATGGCAAAATATATGGGAAGGTATTTTTTAAGAAATTAATGGAAGAATATATTAATGTACCTAATATCTAGGCTGAGTCACAAAAAAATGTGTTTGATTTGGATGATGATGTTTTATTGCATAGAGGTGTTTCCTATAGAGCTGAAATGCTTAATGATTAGAGATGACAAGGCAAACAATCCTACGATTACACAACGAAGATATTTCCCAAGATTCTGCAGTTCCTTGAAAGGTCTCAAGGTTTTCCTGACCAAGGTTTTCGTCACACTTTTGAGTGAAAAGTATTTTAGTTGGGTATTAACTATTATTTATTATTATTATTATTATTATTATTGTTATTATTATTCAGTATTAACTTTTATTCATTCCTGTATCCCTCACACTACTTAACACGGTACCTTGTAGATAGTCGGCCCTCAATAATACTTCTTGATGACAAACATTTGTTAAATGAGAAGGGTTGTTCAGTGTTTGAGATACCTAAGGGTATGTGAAAGCACAGAAGACTCTTAGAAGTACAGAAAGTAACTGGTGATCCCTTTAATATCCATGTTTGCAAAAATTACCTGGATTAGTTGTTCAATTTTCTTTCCTAAAGAGGCTGCAGGGGGTGCATTAAAATGTACAAAGAAAGATTTTACGGAAGTCAGAAGCTTCTAAATTCTAGTAGGTCAAACCAACTTTTTGTTTTCTGAACAAAAACTCCTGGAATCCTGAGATTCCAAGAGTTGGGATCCCCATAAGTTAATGTTTGCAAAGTACTATTTTAGGTAGGGCTCCTACCTACCTTCTAGTACTTTAAGTGGCATGGGTGTGCCACTTAACAAGTAGCATCTAGGATTGAGAGGATAAATCCTTTCTCCTAGATTTAGACAGTCTAGCCACATGGAGATAGAAAAATATCTTGAGCCAAATAACTTTTTAATAGTAATAAAAAACAAGGTTGCTGGTGCCTCTCAGAATCTGATTCAATCCATACTCCCACCTTTAATTTGGCACACCATGGATCTAGGAAAAGATTGGATCCACTCCCATCTTCAAGAAGGAGCCCAAGTCCAACCACTCTCCTCACTCAACAATTGGTCCAGGATGGACATGTGGTTTATGTTGGCCTAATCAGAGGGAAGCCCAAGACTTTTGTATGATGATTGAAGAAAACCATCTTGCTTGCTGGATGGTATAGGGTTGCAGATGTGCAGCCTGAAATGGCTACAGTCGTCATGCCACCAAGATAAAAACTATCCTGGGTTTAAGGGAATCAGAGAGAAATAGAACAAGAATTCTTTTCAAACGCTACCTGAAGCCCATGAACATCTTCAGTTACATAAACAATATGAATCATCATAGTGCTGCACAGCAAACCACTCCAGAACACACTGGCTTAAAAAAGTGTCACTTATTCTCACTCATGAAACTCTGGGTCAGCTGGAAGTAGGCTGAGACTGGTTGCAATATGAAACTTCCAGATCCGCCTCACCTTTTTCTTTTTTGATGAAGGAGAGCTGGGGCATGTTCTTCCCATGGCAAAGGGAGAAGTACAAGAAGAGTAATTGAAAATAAGCAATGCTTCTTATGCCTGTTGAAAAAGTCATGTGGTAGAGCCCAATATCCACGAAGAGGGTACATATACTCACCTCTAGTGGGAGGAACCTTAAAGTCACACAGCAAAAGGTACAGCTGAGGGAAGAATGGAAGGTGAGAAGAATGAGGAAGCCTACATTTCCTCTATTGTTTAGGCTAGTTTGTTTCTTTCACATGCAACTGAATGATACATTTTCTAAATGAAAATAATGAATATCCTTTGGAGTGAAAAATTGCAGGTTTTTCAAATGTCTGCTCTGATCAGCTGTACGAGATTTTCCTAGGTTGGTTAGGAATTGTGCAAAAAGTCTAGCTCATCCTGGTTTGTGTGGGTGTCCTGGTGTTTCCAAGACAAGCAGACTGTCAGAAAATTCACTCTAGCCAGCCTTGGGTTTGGTGGTTTAGAGTAAGGAAGGTAGGAAGTATGTGAGCTGTTACGATGGCATCTAATCACAGGTCTAATTCACAGATTTTAAATGCAAGCATCTTAACAGAGGTCAGAAATCAAGATTCTTTCCATAAGGAGGTGCGTTTAGACATTCTCCTCTGCTGTCAAAGCTAACATGAAACAGGGGCAGTAATGAAATTCCCTGGTAAAGAATTATACCTCATTTGTGAAACAGCTCCAGTATCAAGGATACAAAGGCAGCTGGGGAACAGAACAGAATGGCTTTTGTTTCCCACACAATAGCTTTAACACCAACAGCTGCCAGGCCTCAGAAATCACCTTTCTAACTGCTAAATACACAAAGTGGCCTCGGGTGTCAAGAGTTAGATATCTGTACCAGTGATGGTGGGTGTCTCAGGAGAGTGATCCAGGCATCACAATGATGCACAGTATACCCAATCTTGGGCTGGGTTTTAATTAAAAACATATCTATTGTCAGGTATGATAAAATAGTCTGACCTGAAATAATCACATTTTTGTTTTTGGTTCTAGATATGGTTTTTACATGCCTGAAAAATAAGAAATCTTCTCATCCCAGAAACCTTTTAATGATAATGGTAAATTAAGACGGCTTCTGTTGCTGGTTTATTTTGCCCATAAACAGGAAGTACAAAATATTTGTAATGAAAGCAAAATATTTCCTTCTTTTATATTCCTTCAAACTACAGGGTTTCATGGGAAAGAAAAACCATATAGAAGACCCTCTGAGTTATGGCAGCTTATCTTTTTCTTGGTCTTAATATCTACCAAAAAAAAAAAAAATGCACCATGCATGGAGAGATCTTGTCTGGGATTTGAGTTCCTTAATGGTAAAATAAAAAGAAAAATTCTATCCATCGACTCATATTTTATAGACAGAAATTGAACGTGTCTTGTAATAGTGAATTGTTTCAAAGACTGAACAGAGGGGACTATAAGTTATTTATCTACATACCACATCAATGATAAATGGATGAGCAATCAGTCTTTTCCCTATTCTTTCTAGACTTTTCTGATTCTATTTTCTAATGACTCCAAGTTAGCGTTTTAGACAATGCTAAATAGAATTGATCTCTTCAATGCAGAGATCAACATGTACCCCAGTAAGAAGGAATAAGCCGTGTATGGTGATATATAAGTTGATCTTTTAAGGTTAAAAGAAAATGTTCCTTAAAACTGATGCTGACACTTGCAATAAATTTAACATACAAGCAAACCTTGCATTCTACTCCTCAGATAGGAAAGTGATAATATGGGACACTTCTAACAAGAAGGGGAGATTTCCAAGGAAAAGAGATAGTAAAGGTCAGTTGGGAGAAGAGAGGGGTTGAGATGAGAAAATTAGGAAGAGAAGTGAGCAGGCACTTAAGTTTTAACCTCCTTATCTGTAATTTCCCTTGAGTTTCTGAGAACAGAAGACTGTACATGTGCATGGGGAGTCATCCGTGGTAGTGTTTGGTCACTTTTATGTATTTATTTGGTTTGTCAGCCACACTTCAGTAGCCTTGCTTGTTCCTGGAGGTCAGGAGTTATATCTTTGTTTTCCCAGCATTTGTTTTATTGTATATGAACACATCCCGACATACATTTGGCGGCATTCAATAAATGGTGAAAGAATAGATACATTAGCTTTGCATTTCTTGAGTCCTTTTTAAAGGGTGTTGATGTAATTTTAGTTGGTTCTTTTCTAGTTCCTTAAACAACCAAACAAGGGATTTAGATATATTTAGAACTATTAGAAATTAAATTTGGTATTATTAGTAAAAATGATGTTGATATGCACACTTGGTTGAGTTTATGCTATGACTCACATACATTTATCAAGAGACCTCAAATACATTACTTTGAATTTTATACACCTTTGTTACCTGTTCTATGTCTATAGAAATTGGCTATATATAACTTTAACTGATATACATAGACCTGAATTCCACATTTCTACATGTGGTTTGGTTTCTTCACAATACTTAGAATGAGTTACAATGATCACAAAAGCATTATTGAAAGTCAGTTTCGGGGCTGGAATTGTAGCTTAGTGGTACAGCGCTTGCCTTGCATGCATGAGGCACTGGGTTCGATCCTCAGCACCACATAAAAATAAATAAACCAATAAAGATATTTTAAAAAAGAAAGAAAGTCAATTTCAATAATAAGTCCCAAATCATATGCTACTAAAATGCAAAGAGGCCAGTAAACTAAAAATGTCAAAATAAATACAAATGATCCCACATAATAAATGCAAAGTTCATATCAAAATGGAACATGAAAATAGCTGTGGTGAATTTCTTCTAATGACAGTATTTCTTTTGTAGGTACCAATCAACCTGTGGGATTATTAGTCTGGTGGCAAGGTTTGGGCTTGTTTCCTTAACTCTGCTACTGGTTGAGATTCTGAGCCTCTTTTCCTTAAACATCAGTTTCCTCGGTTGTAAAATGGAAGTAAATTATACCAACCTCTGCCTTCCTCAGCAGGCAAACATGGGAACTATTCATTTAAAAATGTCTGCAAATACTTTGAGCTTTTCAGGCAAAGATGTTACACAAGGTAAAATTGCACATCCTCTCTCCCATCTGCAATATGAAAGGCAAATCTTTGAAAAATATGTTTTAAAAGGGCAAAACAATGAGCTCAATTTTCAGCTCACACCCCTGTGTATATATTTTTTCTTACAGAAGGCTTCCAAAGACTTCAAAGGGAGCTCTGTCCATGCAAGGAAATGGAAGATGGAGAGATTTAAACCCATTAGGAATAAAATTTCTGAAATTCTTAATAAGCTTACTTTTGCTTTATAAATGTTTTTTTCCCTATGTTTCTCCATTCACTTTTCTCTTTGGAGAAGCCCTCTGTTTTCCCAATTTGAGCCAAATAAATAATGACAGATTAACAGTGCTACAAATGTCAGGGCAGATTTCAAAGTTCAAAGTTCATAAGTGGACCTCTTTCATTGAAATATTTGCGATAAATAAAGGGTAGTGTGGTATAGACACTTAAATCAGAACCAATCAGTTGGAAATATCTTCCACAGACACAAAACACAATTTTGAAAAGACTTTCTAATAAAATTATTAAAAAGATTCAAAAGTAGGTATGAACACCACACCTTTGTCTGGCAGAGCATGGGAAGTCTATTGAAATGTTCATGGGTTTGAACCTTGGCTATAGAGGAGCCTCTTAACTTTTTTCTTGGTTGGGAAGGTGGAAGCTCCCAACAATTTTCTAGCTCCAGCCTTCAGAAGCTGCAAATTGTTCTACCTGCAGTATCTGCTGTAAGTAATGATGACTCAAGGACACTGTTTGGCTTCTTTCTTAATGCCTGGAAAGAACATAGGCAAAATCATGCAATATGGCAGCCAAGAAAGGGCCATGGTAATTGCAAGACCTCATGGCTACAATCTCCACCACTGCACTGTGCACACTGAAGGCGCTCATTAAATGTTCATGAAGTGAACAGGATATTCATTTTTGCCTCTGCAAAATTATTTGTAACATTACACATGGAGGATTCTTATTCCTTTAAGGAACTATCATGCCTTTAATTCCATTTTATTATTGAGTGGGAACTTAACAGATTCTTGTGGAATTCTTGCACGTAGATTGAATCCTAACTGAAGCAAGAAATTTCCTTTTTATAGTTGGGTTATGCTGGTTATGCTGCATATAATGGGAAGCCCTGAACAATAGTAGCTTGTTTAAAAGGATGGACGATAATTTCTTATGCAAAAGAGAGCTGGAAATACAGGGATATTGAGGCAGTGCCATAAGCTCATCAGAGACCCAGGCTCCTTCTACCTACGCAATTCACCATCCTACTGCATGGCTTCTATCTGCAAGGATGATCCAGGTGGCTGCTAGAGATCCAGACATCATATCCTCATTCAAGGCAACAGGTAGAAGGAGGAGGGAAAGAAAACAAGGGCCTTCCAAAGGGAGTCAGTCCCTTTGAGCAGCTTTCCCAGAGTTCCTATTCCAACAACTTCAATCTCAGTGGCCAAAACTTAGTCCATGGTCATGCCATATGTGAGGGAAGTTAGAAAATGTATTCTCTTAGTTAGGCACATTGCTGCCTTGAGTAAAACTGAGGTCCTAACACTAAGGTTAAAGGAAGGAATGGATATTGGGGGCAAAGAGTGGTCTCTACCACAGTTCTTAAGCCTCTATAATGAGTTCATTACTTTAACTTACATTTTTTCTTAACAATTCCATTGTTCCAATCCCTCCTATACCTATATTCCCCACCTGGCCATTATAATTATTTTGCAGACATTGTAAAAAGTTAAAATTATCAACAAAATTATTGGTCATTCTACTTGTGGCCGGTCTTAAACATTTATAATAGAAAAAAGTGTTCTGGAAATCTAATTGAGTGACTTGACTGGATTTCATCACTTCTAGCTTACATGGTTTTTCCACATTAGCATTCCTGAGATCAGCCTTATAGTCAGTAACATCTTAACAATTACATTCACCCAAGCAGCAGAAGAAACAGTTGTCTCTACTAGTGCATGGGTGACTTGGCTGTGGCTGTCATCACTTCAAGAGAGTCATGTGTGCTATATGTACATTATGCATTGAGTTCAACTGATCTTGACAATGTCTTCAAAAAGATTACAACGCGATTTGGCATTCAAATACACACTTATTGTGTTCCCAGAAAGGCCCAGAAACTGAGCAGCAGGGTAAAATTTGATATTAATGAAACAAATACTAGTCATTGGAGGAAAAATGGTAATTCTGTATTTTCTTCCAGTGCAACTATTGCGTGTTTTTCCAGAGCAAATAAAGGATGACAGATACCCACAAGGAGATAAAGCCATGTTATAGTTTGTTACCGGAGCACATGCAAACATTTTCTCTATCACCCAGCAAATAGCACAATGGAAGAGAACACAAATTGTGTCCTCTCTCTGAATAGATGAAAGAAACTTCAAAGCAATGACTTATATGACTAATTCATATGTTGTTCAGGACTTTCATTAAGACATGTGTCACAATGTAATTGGCCACATTATTTTCTTAATGGTACATAAAATAAAGATGCATCTTAAAATTGATAATGTCTTAGATTTGATATGGTTAGGTAGTTAATTCACTTGCTTTCAATTACATAATGGCTTTGAACGAGTAGCGCATAGAATCATTAAAATATGATTGACGATGCATACACAAACTCTGGCAAGAGACATCCACTGTTGGCTTTTCCTAGACACTGAAGTTAATCATTAATTCTCAATATAAGGCCCAAGGTGACCTCAAATGGCTCAAGTGAAATGTCCTCTGAGCTTCTGCAACATTCTGATGGAATCCTGTCTATTGTATGTCAGCTGGTGGCACTTCTGGAATAATTTTCAAAACAATGTCATCCACCTACTATAGAAATGACTTCTCCAAGGTGAACAACAGGGAAAGTAGGAATGAGACAAATCCATGGCAAGGAAATGGTTAACAGAATGAGTTACCTGACTTGCACTATTTAAAAAGCAGAAAATACTACTATACTACATATGTATCTCTTTTTTAAAAAAACTCATTGACTTTACATCTAGTTACCTAATCATTCTTTTTTTTTTAATTTTTCTTTTAAGTTGTAGATGGACACAATGTCTTTATTTTATTGCTTTGTATGTGGTGCTGAGGATTGAACCCAGGGCCCCACGCATGCGAGGCAAGCGCTGTACCACTGAGCCACAATCCCAGCCCCCCTAATCATTCTTAACTCTATTTTCCCATTAAATAACTATTAGTACAGAAATCAAATGAGGGGATGGCCTTAAAGGTTTTGGAGACACTTTCAAAAGTGATGGAAGGTATTCTTCCATCCTATTAAATAGCACCCTTCTGAAATGATGGCATTTTCTTATAGGTATCCAAGAACAAAAACTGTCCCCCCAGTAAAAAGTACATTGAAAGGCAACAAAGCTAAAACAAAAACACTTGTTTGCTTCTACATTCTCTCACACAGAATAAATGTGTGGGGTTTCTCCCCAATCAATCAATTCTCCATCACCAGCTGTGTGTCCCACAGTTAATTCTGATACCGTCTGCTTGGGGTCAGCCCCACAAGTCTGCTCCCCACCCACCCTCATTTCAGGTACTAATTGCAAGTCCACGTTGTCACCTGTATTTCTGACCAACTGGCTAACAACTGGAAGTTCCCATAGCCTCTCCTATTGTTGGATAATTTGCTAGAAATGTTGGCTCGCAGAACTCATTAAATTTACTTGCTAGATTACCAGTTTATTAAACAAGGTTAGAATGTAGAAGTAGCCAGATGTTTAGGGCAATGGTATGGAGGAGGAAGATGGAACTTCCAGTGCTTTCCAGGTGAGCCACCCTCCAAGCACCTACCACCAACCTGGAAGTTCCCTAAACCCTTTGCATTAGGCTTTTTATGAGTGCTTCACCACATCGGCATGATTGATTAGATCACTGGCTGTCAGTGATGAAATCTGTTTCTAGCCCCCGTCCTCTCCCCAGGGCTTGAGGGGTAACTGGAAAGTTCCAACTCCTCTAATCACATGGTTGGTTCCCCTAGCAAGCAGCCCTCCATTCTTAGGGGATTTCAGAAAACATAAATTCAAGTGTGGAGAAAATGGCTTGTTATTAATGACAAAAGACATTCCTTTCACCTTTATTACCCCAGAGTAGCTTCAGAAACAAAGGACAAAAATCAAATATTATAACAAATAATGTTCCAATTGCTTTTATCACTTAGGAATTTACAAGTGTTTTAGGGGCTTTGGCCAGGAGCTGTGAAGAAGACCAACTATATATTTCTTATATCACACTATCACATCATATCTACATATGTTTATAACATAGACTTTGACTATGAATGTCTTAATGATAAGGTAAGAAATCAGAGACAATACAAGGTAGTCTATGCAAAATGTATTCTAAGGTTTTTGTTAAATTAAAAAAGTTGTATTGCTAGTTGTTTTCCTAAAAATAAGAGAGTGGTTTATGAAGAATGTGTGTGCTATATCAGAGATGCATAAGTAGGGGCTGGAGATGTAGCTCAGTGGTAGAGCAATTGCCTAGCATTCATGAGGACCTGTGTTCAATCCTCAGTACTGCCAAAGAGAGAAGGGAGCAGAGAGAGAGAGAGGCACAAATAGTGTTTTCTTATAGGTATCCAAGATCTTACAGGTATCTGAGTTGCTGCTTTAAAATATTTTAAAGTAGGCTGGAATCTCTCTGCCCTTATAGCACCAGAAACAATGCACAAATAAATAGCCAAGAGTTAATATGTCACAGAGTCAGTTCCCCAACTAGAGATGCAACTTTGAAAAAAAAAAAAAAGTTTGGATAAACTCAATATTCTAGTGTCAACAAAATTTCAGTAAGTTGAGTTTAAAGATATGATTGGCTTTTATTAGCAATTCTTGAATATCTGGCATCCAGTTTACAAAATAGTAAGGAACTCCAATGAGCTAGACAGAGTGAGTAAGTTTTATACGCAGAAAAAAAAAAGGAGGAAAGTAAGAATGATGAAGAAATAACCCACTGGTCATTTCAAGGTTACTTTTCTTACAGGGATGTAAGGAAAATATTGTTCACTTAATGGGATTTGCCTATCATCTCTTTCTCATTTCTCAGAAAGTCATATCTTGTAAATAAACAACATAGGCTTCACTTTGGCAATGTGGGGCTTGAGCATTTTGAGCCTACTCTCTTTTCTTTAATAATAGCAACAAGACCAGTCTAACTAGTTGGTGAAAGTGCAAGTGCATGTGATCAGTGATTCTGAGGCTTGGGGATAACCTCCCATAATCCTAAAGTTTTACCATCAAAACTTGATCACGGAGTTTAAACTAACTAATGCATATAGAGCATATGCTATACTTCCTATCTTTAAGGAATACTCTTCAGATGGGGGAGACTGACAAGTAAACAAATAAAATGGAAACTACTTAATCAATAACAAATCAATCCGAAAGGTAGTGGATTGAAAGAATAAGCATTCATTTAGTTCATGGTTCTTTGAGTCAGTGGTGTGGGCTATACTTAGCTAGGTGCTTTTTCTGGACTTAGCTAGGCAGGCATGTGTCTACTGAAGTTGGCCTACGATGGCAAGGAAAGTTAGGGAAGGCCTCTAGGAGAAAGTGACAGCTGAGCTGGATCTGGAAGGATCGATAGGGTATTTCCAGGTGGATAAGGCAGAGAACAACTTTCTCGAAGAGAGGGAAGAGCTAGGGCGAGGGTTTGGAAGAAAAGCACATCTCCTGAAGTACCAACCAGTCTTTACAAATGGGTTTGCAGATGATGTCCTGGGAGAGGCCTTGGAAAGGCAAAATGGGCATGCATGGGAATAGGAAGCAGCCAAAGAAAGGACACAAGGGCAGGAACAGGGGTCAGGACAGAAGGCAGAGAGGCAAGGCTGATGACCAATTTTATCCATGCTGCCACCTCCCATTTGCCAATATTACTTGGTAAATCTCCAAAGAGTGAATAAGATGAGAACTTCTATTCCCCTGGGGATAAGCTGTGGCTCAGGTCAGGGTAAGTGGCTATATTTGCACTGTTGGTTTGGGCCTCTGGTTCTAAATACTACTGGGAAAATGACAGCAGTAGAAAAAAACTCATTTTTCTGAGAACTTCTGTCCAAGCATATGCTGCTATACAGGTACAACTTTCCAATCTTGCTCTCTTACCATCATTTCTTTATTTTTGCCCCTGAATATTTTCAGTACACCCTTATATGTCTCCATTGAGCAAGCTAACATGTGACTCTAATGTCTAATGTGCGCCTCCCTGCACACTGTTCATCTTTCAAGTAGGCTCACTACTTCTGTTGACATCCAGTTGTATCTCTGATTTAGTCTGAAGAAATTAAGCATATCTCTTTCATCTCAATGCAAACAATAGTTTGCATTGTCTTTCACAGGACTTTGAAATTCTGCACACCAAAAGGCTCACCCGAGCTTTCCTAAAAGCAATGTACAATGAATGTTTTGAAAGAATAAGCCTTTCTGAAAATTCCTACAGAGTATGCTAAGGCTACAAACAAAGTTCAAAGGAATGTGGTCAGCATCAATGGGATCGCCTCTTGGTTCCAGTGAAGGACTTGGAGGGAGGAATACAATAAATCCACCTTCTTTTTAAATTATAATGAAGAGAGAACTTGGCAGACAGCTAAGCAGAAACCTCAACAGGAAGAAGGCTGAAATACAATAAATGGGAGTAGCTTCTCCTGAACAAAAGTTAGAGATGATACATTTTAATAGAACATTCAGAGGCTGACTTCAGTCATTCAGATATTTCACATTAGGGCAGGGAAAATAAAGGTCTTAGTCCTACTGCTAATTCTTGTGAAATGAGCCACTCACAGAATGAGAGAAATCAGCACAGAAAATTTTCACCGTTTCCTTCTCATTCTCTGCATCGATTCCTGGTGGCTTTTATAGCACTTTAAAAGAAAGAAGAAGAAAAAACTAATTCTATTATCTCAATGGTCACTTGTTCAAAACAGTATTTAAAATGTTTGAAGTTAACGAAAACAACAACAAATATAAATGAACAAAACAAACTGCTCTAACAATTGTGCTGTAATTAATTAGCACAAAAGACTTCACCTTGCCTAGAAGTCCTGGCGGGAGCTGGGGTCGTTGCCCGTGAATGCAACCCTCATGTGATGCTGGCAGCTGTGACTTTCAGGGAACATGAGACTACAAATGCAAAATCAAACAAGAGTCCTAGGGAAATTTTCCCCTTTTGCTCACTCCGTTTATATTCAAATACAAACCATTTCCCCCCAAAATCCCCTAAAACCCTCTGAGTGGGATGGGAGTCGGCAAGCATATTGCTCCGTAATTAACACCCGTTCACCACTGACATCACGCTTCAGTGTAAAGATAGGTCACGTACTTTTAATTTCTCACTTGCACGTCAGCGGTAAACAGTCCCAGCATTCTTGTTAATGACACCATCTGGCGCTTCCCATAACTGTGTAGCGTTCAGCTTCCAAACAAGATGTAATGGCAGCAACACATGAAACCCACTGACATTTACAGTAAGGAAATTTATTATCAGTCATCGGTTTGGTATAAATGTGTTTGCATGACTGCTGGGGCTATAAAATCATCACCTTTGCCAGGCAAGCAAAGGTGCAATAAATAATGGATTTTAAGCCATGCATGTACTACCAAATCATTAAACATTTATCACACAGACACAATTGCATCTTAAGCAACAGTTACTACTTGAAAAATTAATGACACTTTTGAGGGTTAAATGGAAACTGTTTAGTCTAAGCTTTAATGGTGTTTAATATGGTTCAGTATAGAATACAAAGATTTTTTTTCAATTGAACATGACTATGTATATATAAATAACTCTTATAATAATTTTCTCTTGAGAAACAATCACTTTAAGCTCTTTTGTTAAAGAAATGCTAAAAAGTATAACAAATGTTTCTTGAAAAAAATCATCATTAAAACATTTTCAAGGGCTGGGGTTGTGGTTCAGTGGTAGAGCACTTGCCTCATATACGTGAGGCACTGGGTTCGATTCTCAGCACCACATATAAATAAATAAAATAAAGATCCATTGACAACTAAAAAAATTTTTTTAAAAATTTTCAAAACTAGAAGTGGCAAAAGAAAGGTTCCTTGGAATTAAATGGTATTCTTCCCTTTAAGATCTTTAATGGATTAGTCTGTTACTGTCACAATTAAATAATTTTAATTTTAGATTCAGGAAACAAATATAAAGTCAAAACCAACAAAATCCCTTGAGAAATCTTGCCACATTTGTCCCCAATCCTATTGCTTTAAAATACTCTGCCATACCATGTCAGTAATTTTCTTCTGTATGCTTGTTCTATGGGTATCCATTGCTTTAAGAAAAGAAATTCAAGGAAGGAATTAAAAACGCAGATAGACTGGAAGATTGTTACTAGCTCCATGGAGGACTTAGCAAAGAATATTGCTTGATTCAAATGAACAAAAAGAAACTTTGGTGGGAGCTACTTATATACTTGTTTTCTGGATGTGTAACAATGAAAGTGGAGATTCCAGTGGCTTCCCTTATATAAAATTTTTCACCTGGAAACTTAATCAGAAGCAAAGCTTAGACAGAATCTGTGCCATCAAGAGGTTGTCATAAGACGCCACGATGATCTATAAAACAACACAATCTCAACAAGTAAAATCGTCACCTCACAAGATGACACAGACTAAGCCCTAGCAAAAAAAGAACAGCTCTGTTTGGGGCAGGAGTTATATTTATAGTTCTGGGCAGAATTTAAGAAGTGACTGAAGAAGAGGTTCCCATCCTGATCTGTAAGTGAGGTTTAATTTATTGGTGAGAGTTATTGCTTAAAGAGCGTTTGTAGTTTTATGGATCTGAAGCTCATGGATTTCCTTCTCTCTTAACTATTCTTCCACCTGTCGTGAACATACCTGAAAAAGCAAGCAGGTGTAAGCACTCTAGAAGGCAGGATTCTTGTTGGGGGTGAGGGCAAGATGTTCAGCAGTACACAGCAGGTGAGGATGTGAACCCTGCTCCCAAATTTTGAATCAGTAGAAGGAAGTGCTAAGATTTTCTGCCTTCATATTTAATAGTGACTAGCATCTAAATCTAAATGGGTCCAGGACATGGCCCCCTCTTCTTTGCTTATCTTGGGACTAAAATACAAGATTTGGTCAAGACCTTGCTTTTATAATGATGGCTTCCTCTGCTGCTGGACAGAGGCTTTATGGGGAGCATCTATCCTTAAGAGAACCAAGTTTAGGGATCAAATGCAGGGTGTGAGGCAGGAGGAGGGTGGTCAAGGAGTAGAAATATCACTAGGATGCCCTTCCATGAATACAGACCCATTACTGATTCCAAATTATAATGAGAACTTCAGAGCAGGGGCTGGTCAAACAACGGGTGCCCACTGTCTCTCCACTGCTGTCTCTCCACTGCTGTCCCTCCACTGCTGTCCCTAAGCACCAGGGAAAGCTCTATGGGGAGCAAGTAACCTGAGTTTCATCTGCTGGCCCACAAGCCTCCATGATACAAAGGAACTACTTCAAGGACTAACTTTAATGGGATTATGCAGCAGTGAACCCACTGGGATTTGCATCCTATTTTGAAATAACATATATGGCTTGAGCCTTGATGTTGAAACAAAAGCATTAAGTATGGGAATTTTTCTAAAACAGCACAAATACTGTGTGGAAGGGCCACACACCCTATCCTTCCATCTGTCAATAATTAATTTAAAATTGTCCTAGAGTTCTAGCTGTTTATGTTATATCCTCTGGAAATGACTACGAGGCTCTCCAAGAGGGAGAGAATCAATGCATAATGCTGAAAAGGCCTTGCTCCCTTCTTTCAAAGTTGTGTTGGCTCCCATAATACTGTTTAAATCCTGTTTTTGCATGAGAGATAGAAAATGTGCATGTGTGCTCATGCATGCATGTGTGCATGTGTGTGGAGAGTCAGAGAGTATGTCAGAGACAGAAAGAGACAGAAAGAGGGAAGTATCACACACTGTGGCAAAAACAGCTCTCCCCAAAGAGTGTGAAAATAACAATTAACAATGAAGGGTGAGAAACAAAAAGCCATTCAACGGATGCATGTCATTTTTACTCTTCAGTGTGGATCAGTTGATTTTTTTGTTGTTGTTGTTGTTAATTATATCACCTATTCTTTCCTTATATTGATAATTACATAATTACATGAAACAGATGGGTGACAGAATGTACCCAGATGGTGAGAATGTAAACAGGCTGACAAATTGCTTATTCTTGAGCATATTAAAAAGAATTATTCAATAATACATAGATTTCTATACTCTAAACATCTGTCAAGTAGAGCCATCAAAATGGCAGTTACTTTGTCATTTTTTTTTCTTCAGTAGATACAATGTCCTTACTAGGAATTCCCAGGAAGTCAATTGCCATGGAGGTAAAATATTTAACCTTTTCCAAACATCTGGACACCTAATATTCTAAACTCTTACCTGAGTCCACTGGCTTGATTTACCCACCCTTTTTATTAAAATAGAAGTTTTTTTAAAAAAAAAAAGAAGAAGAAAAGAAATGAGCCCAGCACAGTGGTGCATGCCTGTAATCCCAGAGGCTCAAGGGGCTGAGGCAGGAGGCTCACGAGTTCAAAGCCAGGCTTAGCAACTTAGCAAGGCCCTAAGCAACTCAGTAAGACCCTGTCTCTAAACTAAAATATTAAAAAGGGCTGGGGGTGTGGTTTAGTGGTTAAGTGCCCTGGGTTCAATCCCTGGTACCAAAAAAAAAGAAGAAAAAGAAAAAGATAGTTTCAAGGGCAGTTACAATCATACAGCTTTAATTATACTTTGTGCAAGCTGTGGAGGGTTAAAAAGAATGGGAAGGTTTGTTTGAAGAACATAATTGAATTGCATCTGATGGGCTTCTTGTGTAAAATTCTTTAAAAATAACTATGAAATGAAAACCAGAAGCATCAAAGCTGTGTTTGTTGGTTGTGTGTGGAACCATGCCCACGTGAGAGTCAGGCTCACAGGCGGTGCGGATTCTGAGGGGTCTGCTGGAAGAAGTGGCATCCGCTCCTTCTCCTGGCCCCACACACCCTTTCCCCGTGGAGTCAGGTCTCTCCTTCAATGACACATAGCAGAAGGGTTTTGCCTGCCACCACTTACCTTGCTTCTCTAGGCTTCTCTTGATGCTACCTGCTGCCCCCTGATATCATGCATCTTTGTCTGTTTACTGTCTGCTTTTCCTCCAACCCCAGAATATGAACACTTAGGTGACAGGGATTTATCCATCTTTGTAGGACTGTGCCACAGATACACATAGTGCCTACCACCAGGTGATTAGTACACAATGAATATGGACTGAAACAGTGACATCAAAGTCTCCACCTTCAACTTTCTTGACCAGCAATGCAGAATAGGCCTTGGGTCACAATTTAGGTAAAAGAGCCTGTCTAGGCAGGAACAGGGGGGTGACCAATATGTGAGACATCCCATAGCACTGGGATAGAAGATGGCTGAGGTCCTCCTCTTACTTGAAAAGCAGATGTAAACCAGTGTGTGTATCAGAGTTATGGGCAAAAAGCAAGATACCTAGAAGATGGTCTGATGAGATAGAGAAGAAGGCTCAGGGAGAGACAGCCCAACGTGGCTTCTGGTGGAACAACCTGACTCTCGGGGAGAACCAGTATCAGTGGGGCAGAGGTGGATTACAGAATCAGGTTGTTGACACATACCCCACTCTGGGAGGAGATGATGTGTGGATGTGCTTGAAATGAAGAATGTGATCACTTCTACACATTGTATGTGAAATAGACTGAGACACACGGGGGGCGGGGGGGGGGGAGAGTTCATAAGAAGAATCTTTTGACTACCTTGGGAGCCTAGAGATGATTTTGGAATTTGGGCTCTGTGTATCCCCAAACTGTTCTCTAATAATATGGGTCCCAAGAGAGTAGGCCAACTGGGAAAAAGAAACCAAGCCACTTTTCATGCATTTGAGTATGTCTCTCTTCATGCTCTAGGTAACTGGGGTCTCAGCAGGCTGCTCTGAGTGGGGCCAAGGCAGAGAAGACTGTCGCAGAACAGAACACAGTAGGGAGATGAAAGAGGTGGAGGTAAGAGCCCCATGTAGAGTCAAACCAGGTGCCTCCACTGGAGAAGACAATGGGACAAAGAACCAGGGGCATGAGCAAGCACTGATGTGGACTTGAGTCCAGCCACCCAAACTTTTTTAGCCTCTGGCATTTGATCTTTCTTTTGAGATGAATTGGATGACACTGGCACATCTCCATCTGTGTTTGTCTTCCTTATGTAATAATGGGAGTGATGAGCTCTTGGAGGTCACACAGTGGGGCAGGGGACACAAGCTTTGGTTCTACCAACACAGGGTGACCAAAGACTTTGTGTATGGGGATTGATCCTGTTGAATAAACAGACTAAAATATTTCCCTATGGTGTACAATTCTGTGGGATACTTTCAGATCATGTTGGGGAACCTCCTTAATGGTGTTCTTGTGGTAGATAATACCCACTTCTATTTTTAAATTAACCATTAACTCTAGTTTCATGGAAGCACCATCCTGAGGATTCATGGATGGTGGTGGAAATGAGGGTAGTTTTGGTGAGTAGAGTTTCACTATGGTGACCAGAAAGATCTGCCTGAGACTTACTCCCTGGAAACACAAGTCCTGTTGGTTAAATCTATAAACTATCACAAAAACCTCAATTACAGTGACTACCATGGTGATAATTTCACTGGAAAAAAAACCCCACACAAGCCAAACAAATCCAGGGACATGATTAAATAACACAAGAAATAGAAGTGATGGTATAGTTTGCAATTTAGGTTTATTAGCTTGGGTTTCAACCACCTGGATGGCTCATGCTTGCCTACCCTAAGTCATGTTGAGTCATGTTTGATATTAAAAAAGCCTTTATGGCTCCCATGCTATTTCCATCCCTTATTTATTCTATCCCCCTACTTAAGTCATCCGTTTTTGTTTTCTCCTTGCTTACTAAGCTGGTTACTATGGAGATCATGACATCAGGAAGCTTAATGGTCTTGAGGCAACATTGAGGGTAAAGGTCTTGATTCTTAAGTGGTTCAGTCCTGGAGAATGTAACAGCCCCAGAACTGAGGACTGAGGACTTCAAGCTGCGTCTCTAATGAGGGCAACACCCAGGTGGAAGGTGAGCTGCGTTCCCTTTGCCAAGTCCCCGTGGGCAACCCTGAGTGGGAGTGCCACACCCCCAGATAAGTGGGTACTTCACTTTCCAAAGCCATTTACTCCTTTGCCTCCTACAAACTCAGATGCCATTTTCCCTCAAGATTTGATGAGTGTGTAAATAGTGATGATATGTAAATTCTGACTGTTTCATGAAAATTACTAAATTGTAGAAGTCTTTTAATCCACCTGAGCTCAGTTTGATTATAAAACCTATCTAGGTTCTGAATTTTTTCTGGTCTTTTACATATTCCAAGAAAGCATACCTTATTTTTTAAAACCAGAATGTAAAGGTTTTAATGGAAATATCTAAATGTAAAAATTCTGATACTTTACAATATATGTATCTGTGAATGTAAAATCACTTCATAATGAGAAGATTCGTCTTTTTATAATTCTTCCATGATCAAGCAAGTGTTGGCCAGCCTCACAGGGCCTTCTTGCAGTCCATTTGTATACTGCTGCTATCATTGTAGCTGAGTATTATTTTTATATTAATAGATATGTTTCATGCCTGCCAGGTCCCTGTTGATTCATGACATTGCCTGACTCTTTAGGCAGAAACCAGGGGACTCTGGGCCTTTAGACAGACACACCCTAGCAGAGAAAATGGGTCAGTTCTGTGCTTTTTTTGTTCCAAGGCAGACAATAGGTTGTGACGGAGGGTTTTTTGAGTGTCGAAAATGTGACTTTCTGTTTTAGAAGTCAGAGTTGATCCCTCAAAGGACAGGTTTTAGAATAAATGGTGATAATAGAGACCATTGTCTAAAGATTGGAAAAAGGAAGAAGGTCAGAGGGAAAGAGAGAAATCCATTACAGACCTCTCCTTCCCTTTGGTTAATGCCATAAAAGCAGAAGGAAGTAGGCAGGGTCCCCACAAAGGTTTGGAGAACATGGGGACAGAGGAGGTTGTGCCTTGTGGAGACTTCCCTCTTGTATCCTTGTCCTGAGGAAAGTAGAGTGGAGAAGGCTAAAAGCAGGGTCAGAAAGACAATGAGGCAGGTCATGAACTTCCCAAAATCTAGAGCAGTGGGAAGTAAAAGAGAGAGGGCACATCTGCATCCAAGCTCCAGAAAAGAGGATCTGAGCTCCAGCCAACAAACCCACAGGTTTCAAGGCTGTAAAGAGGGAATCCTACTGTTGAAGGCAGTGAGGGCTGGCTGGCAGACGAGGCCAGGACGACAGCCAATAGTACTGGAGGACAAAAGTTCAAAATCTTATACTTAACATGTGCCTGTGAGAATTGGCAGTGACCAAGAATAGGCAATTCCATCCCAACCCTCTCTGCCCTCTACAAGGCCACAATATTCCATATCCAGGAGCTCCTGAGAACTGAGATGTCTTGTTTTCTCTGCTCCCCTGTGTGTGTGTGTGTGTGTGTGTGTGAGAGAGAGAGAGAGAGAGAGAGAGAGAGAGAGAGAGAGAGGCAGAGACAGAGAGAGAGACAGAGAGGGAGGAGGGAAATTTCTGGAATGGACTCAATGTAAACATTAAACAGCTAAATTTACCTAGAATTACCTAGAATTCATGGAGGTTACTTTTTCTCCTATCAGCCAGAATGAAGGCTCAATACAGTGACACAATCTAGTTAGTGGAAGATAGAACACTTACCATTTTGCACAACTGATTACCTGTCCTGAAAGTCTTTATCTGATAATTTAAAAAAGACAGTTCTCTGTATGTTGATGGTTTCCTTAGATAAAGCACTATATCGCCAATATGAATCATCTTTTTAAAGTCAAGAGTCACAAGTTTTCATTTTCAAATTGTAAAACTTGGTACAAGTTACAATTTGGAAAGAGATGGTAGCTTTATCTTTGACCCTTTCTAGGAATTTATTTCAAAGGAAATGGTCATAAATGTGCCCCAAAGTAATAAGCATGGACATGGTAGCATCAATTATAAAAATCTGAATAAGAACTTAGGTGACATTGGATATAAACCATGGCGAGTCTTGGGCTCTGGAGTCAAACTGCTCACTTCAGAGTCATGGTTTAGAAGCTGCATGGCCTCAGGCAAGTTAATGTCAAGCTGGGACCTCTGAGGCATGAAGACAATTAGCACTACATTCCATAGGAGCCCATCTTAGAAAAATGTTGAAGATGGTGGGCAAGCCCTGGTTAGCTGACTTCTAACCTGTAAAGGACAATGAAGACATAAAAGGGTTAGAATACTGATATAAGAAAATATTTTCTGGAAATTTCACTGCTGATGTTCTCTGAGAGGTGGGATTTGCTTTGTCCTTAGCTTTAAGTCACAAAGAATTTTGTGGCCCTCCAACAGTTTCACCTGAGTTCTCTACTTACTGGGCACAGCAGGGTGAGTGTGTGATTCTTCCTAAGAAATCTAGTGGCTGCTGAAGGACCTGAAGGGAAGGTGGTCTGCATTGGCTAATCTGTTGAACCCCTGAGACATAAACTTCTATCTAGATCCTTCCTGTAGGACCATGTTACAGTTTAGATATATGATATTCTCCAAAATGTGAGCAGGTTCAAAGACAAAATTAGGTTTTGAGAGGCATAACCTAATCAATGGCTTAATCCACTTGAACAGATTAACTAGGTGGTAACTGTAGGCAGGTAGGGTGTGACTGGAGGAGGTAGGCACCTGGGGGCATGCATTTGGGATATATATTCTGTCCCTGGTGAGAAGAGGCTCTATGCTTCCTGGTTTCTATGTCCTGAGATGCTTTCCTCCACTATGCCCTCCCACCCTGATGTTGACTTTGTGCCCAGAGCTATGGAGTTGGCTGTCTATACGTAACAGTGGTCCACCTCATGCTTTTAATATAGCCTTTGCTGCTCTGCACTGAGGCTTATTTTAAAATGGACATACATGTTTTCTTTTTATCTTCTGCCTCTCCCACTCCCTAACCTGGGGGCGGGGAACAAGATCGCCTTTTCCCCAGCCTAGGCAAGTTATCTGCACACACCCACAGAAGAACCAAGTCATTCAGACTTTAGGGATGGCACTGGAAATCTAAGAAATGGCTATCTCCCAAATTAACAAGTGAATCACAACGCCCAACAGGGAACACCTGGAGTGAATCTCTTCTTTAAAAACCCTCTGTGCTCCCTGATGGACAGAATCACAACCTCTGAGACAGGAGTCCCCTGTGCTTCTCCTTTGCTAGCAAAACAATAAACCTTTTTCCTTTTTCTCAAAACTTACGCCCTCCTTATTAAATTGCGGACAAGGACCGAGCTTATGGTAACATATGGATTGAGACCTCTAAAACCATGAGCCCCAAATAAACTTCCTCACTTCTATGTTGTTCTTGTCAGGTCCTGTGGTCACCTCAAGAGTCAAAGATCTCAGGTGTCTAAGCTGGAGGACTGCATTGCCTGGATGACAGGAAAGCTGGAAAGTGGCTGGGAATCTCTAAAGAAATTTCACACTCATGCTAGGAAGAGAAGAGTCTGCTGACCCACATAGCAAGGGTTGTCCTAGGACAGGAGAGGTCCAGAACAGACTTGCTGGCCTCCCAGCCCTGTTCCTCCCTGCCCTGACCCCAATTTCAGAAGGGCCCAAAATAGGAGGAAGAAACTAATAGTCATAAAAAACAGGATAACACCACTAACTAAATGGAAGAGGTATGGAGAGAAAAAGAGGAGAACCTCCCTGTTCCCCTCCAGCTGTTCTTACACAGTTAGTTAGTTGGCTTCCGCCGCAGGATGGAGAAGTCTGACTTTTGGATGAAAATTGAGTTTCCATCATTCCAGGAAATGAAATTGGACATTTGATGGAATTAAGATCATGTGTTGTGATTTGAAGTGACCCACACAACATTAATTACCTAAAATCGACCAGAAAAGTCACAGGACTTGCCCACTTCCCATCTGGGTGCAAGAGAAACCCCAGCCACACTGAATGGATTCGCAGGACAGAAATCAAGTGACTTAGTGATTATTTCAACAAGTCCTGCTGACTTAATGTTCACTTCCATTCCCAAACCTCCCCTTACCTCAGTTTCCCCCTATTGCAAACTGGAGAAAATGATAACACAAACTTGTACAAGAGTGAAACAAGATGGTCCATGAATGCATGTCATGCAGACTGTGGCACAAAATAAGAAATGTTCTTTCATTGTATATAGGGTGTTGCTAGTCAACAGAAACTGCTTGGTCACTTTAGAATCCTTAGTAATATGTAAAGGTATCCATAATATAATTCAGGAGAAAAGTATATTTCAAAACATTAAACCCCATATTTATTTATTTTTATTTTTTATTTTTTTGTTTGGCACCGGGGATTGAACTCAAGGGTACTCGACCACTGAACCACTTCCCCAGCCCTATTTTTGTGTTTTATTTAGAGACAGGGTCTCACTGAGTTGCTTAGTGCCTCACTTCGCTATTGCTAAGGCTGGTTTTGAACTCACAATCCTCCTGTCTCAGCCTCCCAAAGTGCTGGGATTACAGGCATGCGCCACCATACCCAGCTACCCCATATTTAATTGTATACCTATGGATGTTTATTTATTTATTTTCAATGAAAATGATCTACAGATAAAACTACCAAAATATAAACAAAAGTAGCCCACAGACAGAAGAATTACAAGTTTTACTGATTTTCTTTATTGTTCTTTTTTCTAAAATTTCTACCTTAAATAAATACTTTTTTGATTATGACATATTTATTTTTAATCAAGGGGCAAAAGATGTGACTTCCCTAGTCAGCATCTGCAGCTGTAATTGTCTCCTTTTTTATTTTATATCCTCGGCTACTTTAAAATACACAAAGCAAAGACTTACATTGGCACTGTCATTCCTTTCCTCCCTGAAGGCGGATTCTGGAGCAGCCACTTAGCTTCCAAGGCCAGTTCCTGCCAGAACTGGCCAGGAGCTTGGGTCCAACCTGGAGGGGAGCCTTGCTCTGCTGTGGACCTTTCAGAGCTCTTCAGTAGAAAGCTGATGTGTCCCCAGGCGTTTCTGGACCTCCGTGGCAATCATTACCCTGGCTCTGCAGGGAGCAGAATGCATTTTTCCCCCTCCTACTGGGTTGTGGCAAGAACTCTATCAGAATCCAGGAAAGCCTTATGATTTTTCCTTTTTCTGTTAGGAGACTTGGCAGCTCTTTTTAAGAGCAGTAATCTCAATAAAGGTGAACTGAAACAAAGGATATGTCGGTAGCTTAAAAAAACGGAAAGTCCTTCAATTTACTCCAGTGTTTGGATGGGCATTTTCTTTGTTGCATGGTCTCTTCTAAATAAATGTCTGAGCAGGACCACAAGAGGCTGATGAGGAAGGAGAAAGCAGGAAAGAGAAGAGCATAGGACAGTTTATTTTAGAAAAACTTCTGTGTTCAAAAACTGAAGCTATTATTGGTGGTATGATCTCAAACGCCTGTAAGAAGCTCTCTTGGAGTGGTAGAAAATTCTACTGTTGAAACTAAAGAGTCAGGTACCCTGCTCACTGGTGGCCTTAAGATGACCAGCATTTTACCATTTACTAGCCAGAATGCTGGAACTGATCTAAAAGTGATAGAACGGAAAATGGTGCATCCCCCTTGGAAAATAGTTTGGCAGTTTCTCAAAATATTAAACAGAGAGTTACCATATGGCACAGCAATTCCACTCCTAGGTATATACACTCAAGAGAAATGAGGACATACATTCACACAAAAACATGTATATGAATTTCCATAACAACATTATTTATAACAAACAAACACCGGAAACAATTCAAATGTCCATCAACTGGTGAATGGATAAATAAAATGTAGAATCATCCACACAATAAAATATTCAGCAAGAAAAAGGAATGAAGTACAGATACAGGTTGCAACATGGATAAACTTGGAGTACATGCTGAAAGAAGCCAGTCACAAACTACCACAGAACTGTGTGAAGTGTCTACTTCTATTAAGTGTCCAGGATGGGGAAATACATAGAGACGGAAAGTATATGAGTGGTTGCCTAAGGCTGGGGATAGGAAGCTGGGGACATAGAGGGTGACTGCTAATGGGCACAGGTTTCTTTTTTGGGTGCTAAAAATGTTCCGAAATTAGATAGTGGTGATGGTTGTGAATTCTGCAAGTATACTAAAACCCATTAAATTGTGCGACTTAAATGGGTGAATTGTGTGGTGTGTATATGATTTATATCTTAATAAAGCTGTTGGGGAAGGGACTGTGCTGCAATATCTATTCTAGAAAATGAGGACAAAGATGTAGGATTGATTTGTGATAACATTTGGGATCAAAGTTCCTTTTCACAATTTCGTCTCTTATCATACCCTGAAGGCCTCATTTTTCACCACTCTGTCATGGTCCAACATCCAGGGCTTGTTGATTATGACACTAGCTCACATTATGTCCACCCCTCCACTTCTACACTCCAAAATTTTTCAGTCACTCATGTGACAGACATTGCTTTGACACTTTCTAAGGACACTGGAAAGCCATATACAAAATGGAACTGAATCTTGAAAAGTTTAAAATGTAACCTCCACATGGGAATCATAATTTCTTTCCTTCTTTTCCGAGCAGCAAGGAAAAGTTTGAAAGGTTTGTAACAACACACTGACAATAATAAAGAAAGAATTATAGACACCCTGAATCACTGGTGTCCAAAAAACTGACCCTAGCAAACCCACCTAGACCCAGATGCCTTCTTCCCAGCCTAGCCCAGCCAGGTTCAGGCTTGTCCCAGATCAAACCCAAGTGGTTGACTCTGCCAGGAGGAGAATCCAAACTGCACTGGTAAGTAGCTGGTACAAAAGATCTGGAAGATTCAGAAAGGTCAATACCCAGCCTTTTTTGTGGTTTGCTTTTCCTATAATAGTCATAATATCAGTACCTCAGCTTTTTAGATAAGAATATGTACGGTTAATGGTATGAGTTTGGTCAACCAAGTGCTGGGTCTGAATATCTGTTAATGTATTAATCTTTGAACCAGTCATTTACCTGCTCTCCCTGCAAGTCTGTTTTCTTTAGGTATGCTGAGGATGATAGCAGTAACTATTTATAAGTGCTGATGCGAGAATTACACAAGACAACATGGGAAATTTTAGCAAGAGCTCAATACACAGTAATAACCGTATTAGCTATTCCAGTTATTACTTGATAATCTTTCTAACAGGGAGAAATTAAGACATTAATAAGAAGACACTACTAGCTTACATAAGTCATTTTGATGTACACACATATATTAAACTAGATAGTGTTCAGAGAATAGGAAAGAAATGCCCATACAACCTGTATTGCTTTAAGGAAAAGAAGGAGCTCATGAAGGAATTTATGCAAATTGCTATAAGAATCTCAGAGAAAAGGTATTCACTATAAATAGAAGAAATGCATTTCCCACAAGTAGCATAGACGTGTAGGAAATGGAGAAGTGGCTTAAAAAAGCAAACTGGACTCATGGTGGTGACTTAAAGTGGGTTAATTTCATTTCAAGAAACATTGCCATGGTCACATTAATAACAGTCAGTGCTTATTTGATGTGAAAAATATGGGTTTGCATGTTTGGAAACCTCTCCCAAGGAGAGGCTTATTTTTTAAAACACACCACACACACACACACACACACACACACACACACACACACAACCATGTATACATCCAAGGGAAGTCTAACCACAGCAGTGAAAGTTACCAAGTTTAAGGAAGGGGCTGGGAAACAAGCTGGGGAAAATTTAGCAGGTGCTGGGAAAATAATGCAATTTCCTAGGGCAGCAGATGCACAAGTGAAACAGTATCCAGTGACTGTCCATCAGATGGTAATTACAGCTGGACTAGGGAAGAACAGCCCAGATGAAAGGGGCAATTCAAAGGGTAACTGAATGCCAGTGAGTGACATCTTCCTGAGAGATCACATACCAGGAAAGGGAGGGCCAGCATTTAGTTCTGAAAGGGGGTGGGGTTAAATAAACTGTCATTTTTCTTTATAGAAGGACAAAGGGGAAATGTGGGGAAACCAAATGGAGACCTCCAAAAAATTCACTAGTGGGTATCCCAACAGACCACCACTAATAAACATCCAGAAAGAAATAACAGCGTTGATCACTATGAAAACTCTGGAAACATGATTTTTCTCAGGAGACAGAGTGAGAACGAGAGAATGAGAGAACAGTTTTATGTTCTATGAACATTTTTATAAACGCATAGAAGAACTAAAGTGATTGCAGCAGATGATGAGGAACTTTTGTTGATAATGAAGCAAGAGTAGCTGCTGTTTAAGTTCAAAGCAAAATTTTTGGAGTTTAATATGACAAATCATAGCTATTTAAATAACCACTAGAAGAGAAGTACCAGGGACAAAAGTCACAAAGGCATTCCCTTCTAGGTAACTCTACAGACATAAATTTAATCGCAATGATTATTTCTCCTGAGTCCAGGCCTCTTGTTCCCTGGAGGACAGGTCAATGCAAACCCTCTTCCATCCTCTATTAATTCTGAAAGTCAACTGGCAGCTTCTCAAGGGCAGAGATGGTGTCTCAGCTCTGAATCCCTGCAGGAGGTAGGCAGGAAAGAATACTCTTGTACACAGAACCATCCCCAAAGTAAGAATGGGGCAACTTGCTCTGTAGTCTTTAATTATTAATGGCCACACAATTAGTAAAGCCAAATTTTGAGTTATTCTCTGAGAGTACTTATACAGGTGAGCCACAATTCATTTCATAAAAATTGTCCATGATAACAATGAGTTTTACTCAGCCAAAAAGAAGAAAGAAATTACGGCATTTGTGGGTAAATGGATGGAACTGGTGAAGATCATGCTAAGTGAAATAAACCTGACTCAAGAAAAGTCAAGGGTTGAATGTTTTCTCTCATATGCAGAAATAAGGGGAAAATAGGAAAGCCAAAATAAGGGGAAAATAGAAGGGATATCAGTAGAATAGAAGAAAGAGATAGGAGGGGGGGAGAAGAGACATGGGAAAGAAGAAACTGGAGAATGAAATTGACCAAATTATGCTATGTATATATATATATGAATATACCACAGTGAATTTTACCTTTAAGTATATATGTAAATTAACATAAATTATTAACAAAACAATAAATAGAAGGAAGATCAGTAGAGTAGAGGAAAAGAAACAGGGAGAGTGAGAAGGGGAGAGCTAGAGGAGCTACTGGAGACTGAAATGGAGAAAATTATATTCTATGCATGTATGATTATGTCAAAATGAACCCCACTATTATATATAACTAAAATGCACTACCAATAAAAATATTTTAAAATAGGAAATTCAACTACAAAAAAAATTCCATGATAATAACCTTCAGAATGTAAATACACAGACCAAGATAGTTCATTCAAGATAAGAGGAGAATCTTTCAGGGCCATAATATGAATGATGATCTTAATCAGAAAAAAAGTCTTATTCCTTAGCCATGAAGTCATACTGGTGGACCATGAAGATATTACTATGAATCCTGGGGGCCAACTTCTGCAATGCATGATGAATATCATTTGCATTTTCTGCATTCTTACTTATGACCTGCGAGAGGGTGGGCTGTCAATTATTAGAAACAATAGGGAAGGTGGTGTGACAGGGACACCTATCATCCAAACCAGGCAGAAGCTATGAGGACCTCAGGGTGGGGAGGGAGGGCATGCTGCCCTGCCATGCAGTGATGAATTTCAATCACTGCTGTCTTGTGCCAGATTCAAATTGGCAACCCACTGAGATGAAACGCTTTCTATCCCATTATTCATGCCTGGAGTGATCTGTTCCCTTGAAGATTGGCTTCCTAGGTGAAAGCAAGGGAATGGATGGTCACTCTAAGATGCCTTAAATAGGATAAAAGGTATGAGAGGCGAGTGGCCAGAGAGAAATGATAGGCATATGGTAAAGGAGCTGACGGTCCCATAAAAATCTCAATCATTGGATGGGAAAGGGTGGAACACTTAAAGGAAAAGGGAATTCAGTTAGTAATGGCAACCTCACCCACTTCAACTCCTGTAATACCATTGCTCTCCTATATTTAGGAGTATATAGTATATTTATTTTTATATTTCCTAAAAATTTGTATTTGGTTCAACTTATCTCAGGAAATCACTCTAAATTATTAAAGCCACTTAAAATGTTAAAAAGAAAAAAAATTAAATAATACAACTTAATTTTTGAACATTCAGACCCATCCCATGTGGATTCTGGTACTAATAATCCTTTGATAGAGGTTTTAAGTTTTCTAAAATTGTTACCAAATCTTTTTTTTTAAATGAACTATTTTTTAAAGATTTTTTTAAAGATGAACACAGTATCTTTATTTTTTATTTATCTTTATGTGGTGCTAAGAATCGAACCCAGTGCCTCACATGTGTGAGACAGGCGCTCTACCATTGAGCCACAATCTCAGACCACTAAATCTTTTTTTAGGTTTGTTTTGCAGTGCTGAGGATCAAACCCAGCGTCTCATGCATCCAGAGATAAGTGATCTAATTTTAAGCTACATCCTAGTCCTAATACTATGCATTTTATTTTCTAAGTCTTTTTGTTTGTTTGTTTTGTTTTTTCAGAGCAAAGGATCATACCCAGGGTCTCATGCATGCTAAGCATGCACTCTACCACCAAGCAACATTCCTAGTCCCTTGCTAAATCTTAATCTTTACTAAAACCTTATCTCAAGATTGAGTATAATAAGTAATAGCAAAAAGTTAGAATTTACCAGTAGATAAACTCAACAGCACAAAGCAGGAAGTAAACATCAGTGCTCTTATTTTCCCACCCACCCCTTAGGTAGTTGTCTTCCTGAACTCCAGGTTCAAACAATGCATCTCTGTGATGTCTTAAGATATGCCAGGGCTCTGAGAAGACAGCATACTGAGATGCCCAAAGAAAAGGTTATTAAAGATAAGCAATGAGGGGGCTGGAGTTGTGGCTCAGTGGTAGAGTCCTTGCCTAGCATGTGTAAGGCACTGGATTCAATCCTCGGCACCACATAAAAATAAAATAAATAAATAAAATAAAGGCATTGTGTCCATCTACAACTAAAAAATTTAAAATTAAAATTAAAAAAAAGATAAGCAATGATTTCAAATCTAGTAACATGGGAAGAAATGATAGGATCATTTCTAATGAAATAAAATATTTTCTCTGCCCTTCTCCCTACCTGGAGCTTCAGCTCCACTCAAAGTGGTCCAACTCTGAAAATTCCCAGAGGTAGTGAAAGGGAACAGGAAGGAGCTCCTGTGTGTTCGGAAAAGCATGCTCTTACTCCATGCCATAACTCTGTATGCCTCTCCTCCAGCTCCAGCACTCCCACTCATGCCTCCAGAGGGCTGGCTGAAGGCACAGGAGCCATGGCTACCACTAATGTATGGCCCATTCCTCTGGTCTTCCATGCTTGGAGGTATCTCAGTAATGGCTACAAAAGGACAGCGTCTCTCATTTTTACCTTGATATGATACAGAAGCTGCAAAGCAGTGCACTTGATGAATCCATGTACTTTTTACTTCTCCTGGGATTGTCATGACTCCATAGAAGCTGTATTTCAGTGATAGATAATAACATGTAGACACCCTCTTTGACCCCAAAACACAGTCTATACATTAAACTTGTTAGTGTTTCTCATCCCCAAGGAGTTGATTCCCAGGATGTTCATCTGTAAACAGACCACCTGGTCCTCCAGTGGACCCTACTACAGAGAATATGTCTGACCTATGGATGCAATGATAGATTTCTAGGGTTTGTTCCAAAATGATAAAGGAGGAAGGGGAAGTGGGTGAGGAGAAAGAAGACCCAAAATTTACTAAGAGTGGAAAATCATTGCTGCTGGGTGTTGAGTTTTGTGCTACTCAAGGTTTGGTCTGGGACATATGTGCCCCTGTGCTATGACTGGTCTTTGAAGACATATATATAGAGATTGAGAGAAGCATTCAGAAGCCTTTATAGTCATTTGACAGAATAATTCTGCCTCTGTAAAATCTAATATAAAATAATTAAACTTGAATTTTTGTCTGTCATTGTTTTTTAAACTTGTTTTTCCAGGAATTCACTTTTTATAAAACTGTCAATCTATGAAGATTATACAATTAAAAAGAAAGGAGGAAAGATCTCTTATCATGAAAATATTGAGAAGCTCTGCTTTATATGATTCTCTCTATCTCTGTATCTGTTTGTCTTTTTCCATAATAAAATGTTAGAAGAAAAACAATTGCTATTTGTTTTCAGTCTCAAATTAAAATTTACAATTCATCAGAGTATAAATGAATTGATTTTATTTTACAAATACAAAGATTAATACAGGATTTGACAACCTCAGTTACCTGAGAGGGTTACCTGTAAGATGGGCCTGCAGGCAGCCCCTTCCCCCAGGGTGGCCACCCAGGGTGGGGTGGGGGGCAGGAAGGACAGTGAACCATGAGCTTACTACAGCACTGAGCACTACATCCAGCTCTGATGAGCAACTCTTTGGCTTAACATTTGGCATATTTAAACTTTCACTTTTCTTTTTTCTCCTCTGACAAAAGACACAGCTCACAGAGGGCTCACCCCGACCCCTGCCAGTGGAAATGTGTATGAGAACTACAAGCCCACAGGTCAGTCAACTTGACACAATTATGCTTTCTAGTTAAGTGACTGAAAATAATTGTACATAGGTATACATGCACATTTCCATTTAAAATGGCATCCAGTCCCTTTTTCTATTCTGATCATCCCAGGGCCATTCATTTTAAGGTCAAAAATTCCTGTGACCCCAGGGCAGCTAATATGTTCCTGTTAATCATCCTGACTCCCCACAGAGGAGTTTAGAAAAAAAAAAAAAACAGCTTAAGACTCATCTTGAATGCTGCCAGCTCTGTTTTCTCCATCAGCTTTGTCCTAACAGTAAAAGACTACTTAATGCCTTGAAAGCAAAACATCGATTGGAAGGAGGAATCCGCTTTTGAGGAAGGGGAAAGAAAATGAAAATATGCTGCAAGGGTGACTGTGGGCCATTTGTCCTGGGACACAGCAGCACGTGGGGTGTCCCTGCTGTGTCCCCCGTGGGATCATGTGGCTACTGTTTCGGGCTTACTGTGAAATAACCACTTGAGGGGAAAGGCTGCAGGGAGCCTTTGCAGGGCGCCGCCTGTAAGGGTATGAGCGCCAGGTTCCCTGTAATTAAGAAGCAGCCTGCTCCCGCGAAGACAGTGCTGCCACCCCATCTGCCAAGCCCGCGGGAGCTGGCACCGCGCCTCCCTGCCTGCCGCCCTGCTACCCACCAGATCCTTGGAGACCGCCTTTGATGGAGCGTTTATGCCAAGCTTTTCCAGAGGATAGACAATCTGTCGTCGTGGTCGCACGGGAACCAAGTAATGAAGGGCAGATGTCAGGGAGTGGGCGTAGGGGTTCTGGAACTGAAAGACAGCAATCTATATTTTAGGGGAGAGAATGTCAGAGAGGCGCAGCACAGATGTCTGCGTGTAGCTTTACAAATACAAAACTCTTAACTCGGCCAAGTCGGTGGGGGAAAAAAATCAGCAAATAAACAAACATACTCTTCGAGCAGAGGAATGAATTGTAGATAATGCCTGACACTAATGAAGATAATTACGAGAGTAATTACATTACTATCTCTGTGGGAATGACAGATAAACAAGTGGTTTGGTTTATGGGATTTTTCAGTACAAGTATTTTCCCCAGGAGGATGCTGTTCTCCATAGTGATCATGAATCAGCTTGATTTGACCCCATTAAGTTGTGTTATCTGCGTCCTGTTAACCTTTGTGTGTTTGGCACAAGCTGCTTTAATAAGACACATAGAGAAAAATGCCATTGGAGAGTGACTAGACAAGAAAATGTGAAAATCCTCCTTTTTATGGAACTGAGAGACTTCAGCTGTACCCTTGTGGATATAACAAGTGTTAGAACAAAAAGATAAAACTGCAAAGTGGGGTAGGGTCGGGGAGGTAGATCATATTATTTTGACTTATACTAAATTATGATTAAGATTTATGCTGGTTGGAATGGACTATGATTAATCATGTTATAGGACAATGCTTTAAATATTAAATTTATATAGTTTTAAAAAATTGGCAGAGAAAGCTAAATATGGTGATTTCTCTTTCTCTAGCATGTATAAATTCTTAGGGATTTTGGTAAAATCAACGCAGGGTATAGTATACCATTTAAACCTCAAGAGTCAAACTGTGAAGCCAAAACTTTTAATGATACATTTATTGAATTTAAACGAGAAAGCAAAAAAAAAATTGAACTGTAGATGTATTTTCATAAATAAGATGATTTACAAATCACTTATTTGCAGTTCTAAACACAATACCAGCATTTCTAAGAGCTTCAATAGGGGGTTCTAAAATCCTTCACCAATGAACCTCATACCCTGACTTTACAAAATGAAAAACAGAATGCAGGAATCTCTAGTCAGAAACATAATTCAAGCCAAAAAAGCTCAAATTTGCTACAGTCAACCAGGGATTTACAGCAGAATTTAGGAATTCTTACCCCAATTGTTTGGAATTGCTGCTTACACTTGTTTCAAATGTATATGCATAGCTGGAAGTGCAAACTGAGAGGAAATCTGTTTCCAAATGTGTGTCCACAGCTTATATTATAGTGCCTGACATATCCCTAATTCTATACCGTTGTGGTAAATACATATTCAATGAAATGCCCAAGACATTATTTTTATTATGGACACAAATGGGTTTTCTCCAACCCAGCATATCTGGGCAATATCATGAATAAAAACTAAAAATTTAATATCACATGCTGAAGGTCACCCAATTGGCATTTGGCCAAGTGAAAAATGAAAGGAAATTTTGCAGGACCAGTATTTTTCAGTAAAACTGTTACATTCCTATTTCATTAAGTCCAAATCCAGGGTGATCACATTGCTATCTGGCTGCATTTTGATAGAAAAAAAATCTCTAGAGCAGAGTCCACATCTCCCTAAAAATCTTTTCCATGTTTCTTCTTTCTTTCCCATTCCTTTACATTTCTCCAACAGGCTTTTGTTCAGTAAGGTATACTGGCATAATTATTGTGTGTATGTACTAATACATCCTAGATTGTTTACTAAAATGTTTGATAAGTAATATTACCTTAAAATTCATTGAGTCTTCTGTGGGAACTAAGAAGAAATGGGACAATATCAAGGATTCCAAGCAGAACACAAGAAAGGTTGAGGTCATGAATGGAATCTGATGGAATAACTTGGAACCAGTCTAGTATTGAAGCCTATCACCCCTTGAGTCCATATTGAGAGGACAAATGCTGCCACTGATTAAGGGACTGGCTTTAAGGGAACAATCCCTTAGGAATCCAGCTTGAATGGGCACTTGCCTGTGGAACAATCAGGACACCTAACATGAGGGAGGCAGGGAGGAAGTGTGTGTGTGTGTGTGTGTGTGTGTGGTGTGTGAGGTGCTTCTAGGCACTGGGGATACAACTTTGAAGAAAGTAAACACTCCTATCTTTATAGTAAGAGGTACACTCTTGGCCACTGAAATGTGCAGGATATGGAAATAGAATGAGTTTGTTTTTAGTGCACATACATCCAAAATGTATATGCATCAAAGCTGTGTTTATTATAATGGCATTATTCTACATACGTATAACAAGTATTACATGGAGTTATATGGGTATTTACTATATAATGTTTACAATAGGAACATACATCTCCACTTTTTATCCATTACTTTTGTGGAGTAGTTATAAAACTTACTTGGAATGCTGTGTAATAGCACACCAATCTTACAGAATAGAACTATTTAAGCATTACTAAAATGTTCTTTGCTTGGAGGAACACAATAGGGTCATTTTGGCATAGCACTAATGTACCATAAGACATTATTTTATTTTCATGTCTCTCAGAGCATTTTTATATAGTTTTTAGTCTCTGTTTTGTCAATATAGAAAAGCCAACAAATTGCTCTACTAATGATTTTGGTTGCTATTGTTTCAGAAATTCAAAGCTTTCTGGATCTTCACTGTAGTGTAAGAAAAGGGCCAAACTCAATATGGTCACTGGAATTCAGATCCATGTTATCAAATTCAGATCTATGTTATAGTCAAAACCCATCAAGAGAGTAATGAATGAAATAATGGCACTCAACAGGAATGACACTGTGAATGCTGATCTGCTGGGAATGTGAATAACAATAATTTCTTACCTTGCCTTCCCTGGGTTGTGGGTAAATAGGGTAGTAGAGACAGGACTTATAGCCTAAGCGAAGGATCTCCTTCAGAAAAAACTTGGTGTAGTGCCGGAAAATGGGGTTCAGGGCAAAATGATACAAGTGGCCGTGCTCTTCCCGCTGGTGGTGGCTGAAGTAGATAAAATCTTCAATATTATAATGGGACCGTATGTACTCTACATCCTAAAGAAAAGGCAGAGAAAGCATGTTTTAAACAAACTACATGCATGTTATGATAAGTATTCATTAAAAATAACTGTAGTGTAAAAAATCACATTGAATATAAAAAATACTTCATGAAGAGACTCTCCCTGTTACTGGCCAGGTCGCAGGACTGCAGGCCCTGACCCTTGCTGAACACCATGAGTGCAAGCTGGTCAGCACAAGAGACTGAGCATGTGAGTTATTCAGGAATTGACGAACAGACACATGGGCATTCCTGGACATCACCGTTCGCCTGTTATGGTAGAAATGTGCCATCTCAAAGCACATACTTTAACTGGCACAAGTAGCTGAGCTATGAGGTTGGGCCTCTTCCAGGGTATTCCTAACTTTCTATGTCTCATGTATAACAGTTTTATATAACTGAAGGTAATTTAAAGGATTCATGAGTGTTTACATGGAAAATGAAATATTGGGCATGCTGCTTCTGTTTCTAGGAATTAGGTTCTAGGGCACACACTTTGTCTCCCTATACTGCATTGGGAGCTAGTGGCTTATCTGTGATAGCTGTGCACTGGGTCAACCCATTTTGATTCACTTCCTAGCATGTGTACGGTTGGGAACATGGAGTAAAAGGGAGCAATCCAAAGTAAATATGACTCTCTCTGATGATAGGAGACTTAATTCTTGACAAATAAGTCCTACAGAGCCTATTGAATGCAAAATCAAACATAGTATATATACCTGAAATGTAGAAAAAAACAAACTAAATGCAGATTGAAAAACTGTGAGTTAGATTTCCTCATTTTCCCTAAGAAAATTGTTTTAAGCAGCACATTTTCAAGAAGAGAAATTGGAGAATGCAAGGAACTTGATTTATTCTGTAATCATCAAGGCTGGTACTAGCAATTTCATGAAAACTGTCAGTACTGTAGCAAAGGCTTCCTCAAGGTCCCTTGTCTTTCAGCTCCTGCCACAAAGCACAGAAGAAACGGGGCTTGGGAAGTAACCAGGCCAGTGGTGGACCCGAGGGCAATTCTGGCAACCTTTCAATCTGTATTGACTCTGTATCAGCCTTTACACCATAAGAACTTTCTTTAATTACCAAGGAGACATCCCTCATTATAAAATAAAAAGAGAAATAAGGCTGAGAAATCATTGATAAGCAAAGAGCGAAGAGCCAGCAAAGGTTATTAGCTCAAAACAGCAGATGGGCAATGTGTAGTTTTCCCTTCCATCCTAAATTCCTTAAAAACAAAATTTATTTTTTAAATAATTGGGGTTTAGTAGCGGGGGTGGATTTAAAAATGAAACTCTACTACTAGGCTAAGCCTTCCTATCTTGGGCCACTTTGGGGTCCCTGCCTGCCTGCCTGGTGGTACAATCTTTGAGCACACAAGAGGAGGCCAGACAATGGTTATCTCTCTCTGAATTAGACAAAGAGGGCAGGTAGCCCTGCCAGTGACAGGAGAGAAGCAATGGAGAAACATATAAACGCAACTGCCAACCATGTACATGCCAGCCAGCCGCCCATACTGACAATTTAATTTTTCATTCATGACACAGACAGACTTTTGAGAAAAAATGACTAAAGCAAAAACCAGAATGGAGAAACATATGACTTACTACAGAGGAAACAGATTATTCAGAGAACAAGGAAGAGTTTTTAAAAAATTCTACTTAATGTCTTTAGAGGTACCAAAAAGGATCTTGCATGTAACAAAACAAACAAATTGTCACCAAAAAGAAACAATTAGAAAATAAGGAAGAGATATTAAAGTTAAATATATGAATTCCAGAATTAAAAATTCCAACAGAAGACGTGGATAATAGAATAAACATGACTGAAGACTAAATTAGAGATTAAGAGGACAAAATCAAAGAAAACTCTTAAAATAAGGAGTAAGAAACACAAGATTATCTATCATATGTACATATGTATAATATATATATGCCAATATATGCTAAAAGACATTAAAGAATCAATACAAAAGATTTGATATCTACTTAAAGAGCAACTTGAGAAGATGAGAATGGAGACAATGGAGAGGTAGGAATAACTAATGAAATAACTAAAGTTTTTCCTGAAAAAGGCATAAGATACTTCTTGACAAAATTTCAGAATTTCTGGTATAAAAAGAAAATCTAATTCTCAAAGAGAGAGATTAAATACATTATTTACAAAGGATTACAAATTCAGTCATCATTAGTATATTTTATCAATGATACTGGATACTGAAAGATAATGAGTATAAATTTCAACATTCTGATGATAAATAACTTGTATGATAACTTTATATAGCCAAATGAGTATTGCAGCATGAAGAAAAAATTAAAACTCACATATGTATAGACTAGGAGACTATTACCTCTTTTTTAAAAATATTTTTTAGTTGTTGATTGATCTTTATTTTATTCACTTATTATTTATATGTAGTGCTGAGGATCGAACCCAGTGCCCCACGCATGCAAGGCAAGCGCCCTACCACTGAGCCACAACTCCAGCCCACTTTACTACCTGTTGTAGAGAATAACTCAGATATATTTAATCAAAAAGAGAAATGAATGCAAGAAAAGAAATACTATATAATACATATTACAGTTTGGATCTGGACTGTTCCCCAAAGGCTCATGTGTTGAAGGCTTGTTTCCCAGCTGGTGGCACACGGGAAGGGGGGAGGATTTTAGGAGGTGGGATCTGGTTAGAGGAAGTAGGTCACTGGGGGTGTGCCTTAAGGTTATATTTAGTCCCCAGCCCCTTCCTTGTGTGCGTGCTCTCTCTCTCTCTTTCTTTCTCTCCTCTACCCACCTGCTTCTTGGCTGCCATTAGGTAAGAAGCTCTGCTCCACTACACATTCCCCATCATGATGTTCTGCCTTACCACAGGCCCAGAAACAATAGAGCCAAGTGACCATGGACTGAAATCTCTGAAACCACAAACCAAAATAAATCTTGTCTCCTTTAAATTGACTTTCTCAGGCATTTTGTCACAGCAATGGGAAACTGACCAAGCCACAATGTGTCTAGGGATGGGAATGTAGTTTGGTAGTAGAATTCTTGCCTAGCACATGCAAGGTCTTGGGTTTGATCCCTAGAAACACAGGGGAGGACAGGAGGGGGGAGTCAAAACCATAAGAATATCTCAATAAATACCAAAAACCCATTTGATAAAATTTAATGTATATTCATAATAAAAGCATTTAATACACTAAAGATATAAGAAAGCTTATTTTATTTGATATCCCCAAGACATCTATAGCAAATATTCTAAATGGGGAAAATATGGAATAATCACATTAAAATAAAAAACACCACAAAAATAGTTACTATTTTTAATGTTGTTTTAGTCATATGCTAAAATTGTAAAAAGAAATGATAAATATTAGAAAGGAAGGTCAAAGATGGCCAACACGATTATATCTCCTATCCTATATGTGTTTCCACAAAGTGCCTTGCCACACCCCCATCAAGGGGTGGAATCCACTCCATCCTTAAATCTGAGCATGCCCTCTAACTCCTTGAATCAACAAACTATTTTGGAAGTGATGCTATGCCTAGAAAGAAAATCAGTTGCAAAACTTTGAGAGCTGGTAAGAGACTTCAGAAAGGTGATTAGATACAAGATCAAAATACAAAAATTATTAGTTTTCCCATATACAAAAGTAAGTACTTAGAAAATACAGTAAAAAATGCTTATTTATAATACAAGAAAAAAATTATAAAATACATATAAATAAATCATAAATGTCCAAGACTGTACTGGGGCAGGGCACATTCAAGTTAGGACAGAGGTGGTTTTAACAAAGTAAACATTTGTGAGGATGGGGCAGGGTGTAGGGAAATTAGTAGCATTGGTGCAGCAGCAACTGCAAGCTATTACTAGCCTAGGTGGGTGGCAGGGTAGGAGGACATGTTACAGGAATCCACAAAGAGAACATCCTGGAGAAGAGGCCACCTTGAAAAGGCCAGGGGATTCAGTGGAGATATCAGCTAGTTGCAGGCATCCAAACCTCACTGTTCTCAGCTCCTCCGGTCAAGGATTCCCACTGGCCAAATGCAACTGGAAGCCAAAGAGCACAGGCATTATGATGCTGCCCGTTCAGTTTGGCCTCCAGGGATGGAACAGGGTAGAGAGAAAAAGGTAGAGAGCCGGCCTGCACAGTAAGCAAAATATCTGGCTGTATTGGTCCATTTTCCATTGTTAGAACAAAACACCTGATGATGGATGCTTGATTTATTTACTGGTACTGGGATTGAACCCAGGGCATTTTAGAGTTGAGCTACATCAAGTTTGGGTATTTTACAGTGGAGTTTATTTAGCTCATGGTTTTGGAGCTTAAAGTTGAAGACCAGATGGCTCCATTGGTTCAGACTTTAGTGAGAGCTTAAGAGCCAATGATAAAGTGGCATGAGTGTGTGCAAGAGGAAGGTAGGCATTCACATTAAATAAGTAAAAATAAAACAAGAACTGAAAGACAAGAAGGGGAGGAGAAAGGCCAGTATCGTCTTTTTATAACAACTTAGTCATATGAAAACTAACTGAGGTCCCCCCAAAACTACCTAATCCCTTCCGAGGTCAGCTCCCTCAGTGACCTATCAATCTCCCACTAGCCCCGCCTCTTAGAGGTCTTACCACTTCTTAACATTGTCACATGGAACAAGCTTCCAATACGTGAACCTTTGCGGGATACATTTAAGCCATATCAAAACCATAGCACTGGCACAAAAAAATGTACAAAAAGCCACAAAATTTTTCTGAAGAACCCAGAGTTAAATAGGAAGTCATGTTCCCAGGGGGTAAGTCTAGTATTTTAACAATGTTGATTCTTCCTAAATTGTTCTATAAAATCCACATAGGCACAGAAAAAATCATAATAAATATTAGGAATTTTATCTGGGAGAGTATGAAATATCCAAGAAAAATCAAGAACATTTAGAGAAAGAGAGCAAATAAAAGGAGACTCCCCTACCAGAACTCACAGTACATGATAATGCAATTAGGCATCAACAAACAAATCCATAGTCAGAATAGAGCTTAAAAACTGACACAGGTATATGGAATTTTAATAAATGTAAAGGCAGCATTTTAAATCAGTAGGGAAACAATGAAACACTTGTTAATATTTTGGAGTAACTATACATTGGGGAAAAATATTAAATACATGTAATTAAGTACAAAGAAGAATGCTAGAAAGGATAAATGACTAACTACAGTAGTAATCTTTTGGAGAGAACAGTGGGATTTTTTTTTCATGTGTGTGGTAGAAGGTTATTTGAGTTTTTAGAATGAGAATGTTTTCATGTATTTTTTGTAATATTCCAAAAATTTTGAATTAAAAAATGGAGAATTGAAAGGCCATCAAGTGGAATGTAAATTGATGATGATTAGATACTTTGGGACAGGGAAGCAGTCACATTAAACAGGTAAAAATAAAACCAAAACTGTAGTATTGTGTGCTAATTCATGAAAAAAAGAATCACGGGCTGGGATTGTAGCTCAGCGGTAGAGCGCTTGCTTTGCATGCGTGAGGCCCTGGGTTCGATCCTCAGCACCACATACAAACCAATAAAATAAAGACATTGTGTCCATCTACAACTAAGAAACATTTAAAAAAAAAAAAAAAAGAATCACAATCAAGGAAAATAATAGCAGTTTCACAAGTTACCATTTCATTTCTGACCACTGCAATACCAACTATTTGTTCAGCAACTTCAGCTACAAATGTCTGCATTGGTGTTCCATCCTGAAAAGATAAATATGCAGTTTAAGACTTTTAAAAGTGTCAGTGTCAAAGTTTCTGTAAGCATTAAATTGTGAGTCCATGATCATGAACCCACAAGCCATGAGTACATAACAATGACAGATCCAACACCTATCAACATTTACTTTGGGCTGTATCAAGGTACATGCCCTCTCTCTGTTCATTTCATCCTCACCTCAATTCTTACTATTATTATTAATAATCAATTTAGTTATGAGAAAATTGGCTTGACAGGCTGTTCCAACATCTCCAGCTCATAAGGAATAAATCTATGATTCAAACTCCATTCCTTTCTACTCAGAATCTGCTCTACATCAATGGTGCCCAAATTTTATGATTCTAGAACCCCTACACATCAAGAACTCTTGAAGAACTTTGGTTTATATATATGAAATCTATCATCATTTTCTGTATTAGAATTTAAAACAGAACAGCCAGGCGCAATAGTGCACACCTGTAACCCAGCAGCTTGGGAGGCTGAGACAGGAGGACCATGGGTTCAAAGCCAGCCTCAGCAAAATCAAGGTGCTAAGCAACTCAGGGAGAAATCTGTCTCTAAATAAAATACAAAGTAGGGCTGGGGATGTGGCTCAGCAGTCAAGTGCCCCTGAGTTCAATCCCTGTTATCACTCCCCACAAAAAAGAACAATTTGAATTTATTTATTTAATTTTTTTCAATTTACTGATAAAACAAAATTTAAACTTTTTTATTAAAAATTAACAGCATATTGCATATTAATTGAATGTATTTTTAATTAAAAAACTATACATTCCAAAACAGAAATACCTAAAAGAATTGAACCATTTTCTATTTTTGTAAATTTCATTAATGTTTGGCTTTAATAAAAGACAGCTAGATTGTTGTGTTTGCTCCTGCAGTCAATCAGTTGCAATATCTTGTTTTAGTTGAAATATACAAAATAAATTTGTCTTTACAAATATATGTAGTTCAAAAAGGAAGAAGTACTTAGATAATTTTTCAGATAATTATGGATATTCTTTGATACTCCACCAAAACTCAACAAGTGTAGTGTTTTAGAGATTAGTTCCAATGTTGTATCTGAAACCATATCAATGAACATTTTATATACTTCTATGTTAAAATTCATTAGTGTTTTGCATTTTGAATGACTTGTACTCATGCATGCTTGTGCAACATCATGCATTGTTTATCTGGAAACTATTGGTTCACCAAGCTATGAAGATTTTCCAAATCTTGATTCATTGAATTAAAAGCAAATATCAAAACATCGCATTCATTAATATCAGCATAAGTTTCATCAGAAAAAGTCTTATAAGTACTGGGAAACTGTCAAACTCACAATGACAGATACTGGTTCCCCCTAAATTCTATAGTTTTTTTTTTCTTGATTGGATTCTATCACAGGGTACAAATGCTGTCAGTTGTTGTCTTGCTGTAACAAGCTTATCTCATTAATTTTTAAGAAAATGTCTGTCAACTACCTACATCCAAAATCCTGTATTTTGTCAGCCAGTTTTTCTTTCAAGTAAAAATGGTGTTCCATGAAAATGGCAGCTGGTTCAATATGCAATTCAAACAACTGTAGAAGTGCTTTTTCTTAAAACAACCTACATGCTTCAGGATACAGAAATGCTTCATGCACGGTTCTCACTTTGTCACAAAGAATACTAAAAACACATGGACTTAAAGGTTGAGATTCAATACAATTGATTATTTTACTGCCTCATCAAGTTTATTCTTTAGTGAAACTGAATTCTTTTTTAAAATTGAAATTGAGATACTTGTAGATTTACATGCAGTTGTAAGAAATAATATAGAACTTCCTTGATACATTGCCCAGTATCCCTAATGATAACATTTTGCAAAACTACAATAAGACAAGCAGGAGATGACATTGATTTAAGTGTGAGTTTATATGTGTATTGAGTTCTACATAATTTCATCACCTACATAGGTTTGTGTATTTGCCACAACTATGATATTGAACAGTCCCAATACCACAAAAATCCCTTAGGTTTCCCTTTCATAGCTATCCGTATCTCCCCTCACTTTTTCCCTGCCCATAACTCTGGCAACAAATAATCTGTTCTCCATTTCTATCATTCTATCTTTTCAAAATGTCACATGAATGGAATTATATAATATATAACCATTAGGAATTGGTGTTTTTTTCCCCATTCAGAAAAATACTCTGGAGATATATCCAAGTTAAAACATGAATTAGCAGTTCATTCTTTTGTTTCTATGTAGTGTCCCATGGTGTGAATGTGATAGTTTTTTTAACCATGCATCTGTTGAAGAATATCTGGGGTAATTCCAGCTGCTGTGGATATTTATGTACAAGTCCTCATTTCTCTGGAACAATGCTTAGGAGTGCAATTGCTAGGTCACATGATAATTGTATTTGTTTGTTTTTTAAGAAAACCCTGCCAGGCATGGTGGTATATGCTTATAATCCCAGCACTCTGGGAGGCTGAGAAAGGAGAATCTTCAGTTCAAAGCCAGCTTCGGCAAAGGTAAGGCATTAAACAACTCAGTGAGATCCTGTCTCTACATAAAACACAAAATAGGGCTGGGGATGTGGCTCAGTAGTCAAGTACCCTTGAGTTCAATCCCTGGTAAGGAAGGAAGGAAAAAAGGAAGGAAAAAGAAAACCCAACATGTTCCACAAAGTGGCTGCACCATTTAGCAATTCCATATATGAGTGATCCAATTTCCCCATATCCTCACCAACATTGAATGGTGTTGCTATATTTTGCGTTAGCCATTTTGACAGGCATGCAGTAATATCTCTTAGTGTACTGCTTTTCTGATGAAAGTAGTACAGAGAGGTGAAGAATTCTATGACCAATAGGACATCTGGTGTCACTGCCTTGTTTCCTGCTAAGGTGTCAACTGTTTTACCCACCGTCACTTTTGAATAATCAGTGAAAATGTCAATGAAGTGGAAAAGGAACATAATTTCATTATCTCATTATAAAAATGGCTTTTACCTCATAGAACCACTGAAATTTTATGACTTAGAGACCACCACTTCTCCCAAAACCAAGGTTCCCTAGACCACACTTTGAGAACCAGGATTCAAAATCATACTGTTGAGAGGGGCTAAGAAGGAAGGAGCAACAAATGAAGAAACAAATAGACCAAGACAAACCAAACCAAAAGAACATATGCTGGTGGGAAGTTTTATTTCAGTCTGATGCCTTTATAAATATTAAACATTTGTGTGTGTGTCACTATGTTTAGATGTTTGGTGTCCCCCCTCCTGGTGACTTAATAATTAACTAAAAAGATTTTTCCCCAGAAAAGGAATAACTGGAAACTCCACAGATGGCCTCAGCAGTAGAATGAGGAAATAAATTGTGATGCATCCATACAATGGAATTCTTCATGATATATGGGTGAATCTCAGAAACATGTTGTAGAGCAGAAAAAAAAATGTCTGAAAACAAACCATGTGATTCCATTTACATAAAGTTCAAAATAGGCATAATTAATCTCTGATCTTAGAAGGCAAGGTATTAACCTGGGGGTAAAAGTGCCTGAATGGAAGTATGAGGGCACTTTTGGCACTTCTGTCTGGCTGGGGTCAGTCTGTTTTTGGAAACAGGTGCTGGTTATGTGTGGTATTCAAATTGTGAAATCCATCAAACAGTTTATTGGTTATATTTCAATAAAACTGTTTCAAAATCAAATGTAAGTGACTGCATGCTTCTCCCACCCCGGGCCTAGTTCCACATTAGTTAAATTAGCTGGCATGGCCCCTAAGACAACGGTGTTAACATGAGGACTGCTGCCAGCCTGCCTTTCCCTTGGTATACACATACCTTACTATACTAGAAATAGGATCCGATATTTGCCACACAGGATCCTTCCCAGCCTATCCAGTCCTGAGAACTCAGCCAGCTCAACAAAAGAGTCTGTCCAGGCTTATCATCCAGCAGGGTCAAAATGGGGTCCCACTAAGTCTGATAACCAATGCTACTGGGTAGGCACCAGATCTTCATGAAGTCCTGAGCTACCTTTTCCTGACCACAGGCAGACTGACCTTAGTCTAAGGACTAGGATTTATATAGTTTTGTGATGCTTGTCTGCCTCAAGTTCAAATTTTCCATCCCTGTGATAAAGATTTGGGGTTTCTGATCAGCCCCCTTGGGCAATACCAGTGAGGAAAATAGCTTATCCTCAATTTCCTTGTTTTTTTTTTTTTGTTTTCTTGTTCCCATCTTTGAATCCCACTGTGGCTGCTCTCCACCATATGGTTCTCCAACTGACGTTGAAGGAAACTTCAGAGATGAATATATACACATGGGTCATAATGGTCTCATATGAGGAAAGAGAGGCTACTCTGGTCACTGCAGGTACTTACAGGGTCTCTGCGAGCTTCATTGTATTGGGCCAAATCTGTCAATATGCTTTTATTGAGCATGAGGGTGCTCACAAGCTTTTCAATACCAGGAGTGTCCATGAGTGTGGCTAATCTTATCTTAATGGACCTGGATAAGGAGAAAAATATTATTTTTTCAGTTTAAAGTACCAAAATATGTATTTCTCCCAGAAATGGAGAAAGCATTATAGCATATCATACTTATATAAAATAATATCTGAAGGAGTATATATTAACATTGGAATTTGATTAAGTAAAAGTAACTCATTTCCTTCTGGAAAACCTGGAAAGTAAACAAAGTACAAAGAATAAGATAAAAATCATCAATAATGACATTAACCAAAGATAACACAAGGTTATACTTTAAATGCACGCAATTTAAAACGCTTAGCACTATATTTCTTATGTAGAGCTACTCTCAACCATTCTTCTCATGATATGTTAAGAAGTTAAGAAATTGCATTGTACCAGGGCTGCTTTCATAAGCATGTTCCCCAGAAAGCAGCCCAGGGTAGCATGCTCTAAAGGACCTACATCACACTTCGAGTTTAATGCTCTGCGGTCACCATCTTAAAAATTCTTAATAATCGTAGCTTTGATTTTGTGTTTTTAAGTGAAGTTTAGTGAGACAACGCAGCATGTCCAGGGGCTAAGGGTCTCTACTCATGTATGGTCCCCATCACCCACCACTTCTCCACAGTGGATTATCTCCTACATGTTCCCTGTCCCTGGCACCTTGAGTTTCCTCACCCCTGCCCCACAACTGCTGCCTCCCTCTGCCATGGGTGACAGCTGGGCTGTGTTTGTTTCGGGAGGCCCACATTCACCATTACCCTCAACTCCCACTGAAATCCTGGGCAGGGAATGAAGAGGGTCAGGGTCAGATATATGACCTGTAAAGTCTCTGGTCACACTCTGATGGCAGGCAGAGCCTTGATGTGTTTGGTTGGTGACTCAGTGTAAAACTCTTGCCCACTCATACTATATACCTGGCCTCATGTTGAATTCTCTACAGTCGTCAGGGTATTACGACTAAATAGGACAAGGCTATTCCTCCTAATGTTAATAAAGTGAACTATTCTAATTTATTTTAACTCTTAAGTACTAAATACCTGTGCATATTTGCAAAGGAAATCTACATCTATAATTAACTGGTTAAAAATGATCAATTAATATCACCTTAAGAATGTTTACAAGCAATCTTTAAGTGAAAGGTAGGAATTTGATTCTGATATGACCACCTCACATCAAAATTTAGCTCTGATGGGTTAAAGATACGAATGTAAAATAGAGAACGCAAAGTACTAGAAAAATACTTAAGAGAATTAACAACATATGTAATATGGTTTGGAAGTGAGGTCTCCTCATAAACTCATGTGTGAGACAATGCAAGAAGGTTCAGAGAAGAAATGATTGGGTTATAAGAGCCTTAACCCAATCCGTGAATCAATCACCTGATGGGATTAAATGAGTGATAACTGAAGACAGATGGGGTGTGGCTGGAGATGGTGGGACATTGGGGGCATGGCTTTAGGGTATATATTTGTATCTGATGAGTGATCTGATGAGTGGGGTTGCTCTCTCTGCTTTCTGATCATCATGTGAGCTGCTTCCCTCTACTACGCCCTTCCACCATGAGCCCTGAGGAATGGAGCCTGCTGTCTGTGGACTGAGACCTCTGAAACCGTGAGTCCTCAAATAAACGTTTCCTCCTCCACAGTTGTTCTGGTCAGATCCTTTCATCACAGCAGCAAAAAAGCTGACTGAAACAATATGATCATACAAAACCTTACACATTAATGTTCATAGCAGCATTAGTTATAATAGCTCACTCGTCATAACAAGCCAAGTGTCCATCAACTGATGGATGAACAAAATGTGATATATACACACACGGGAATATTATTCAGCCATAAAAAAGAATGAAGTACCAACACATATTCCAACATAGATGAACCTTAAAAACATTATGCTAAGTGAAAGAAGCCATATTCAAAATGTCACATATTATATAATTCCATTTATATGGAACGTCCAGTAGAGGCCAATTTAGAGCCAGAAAGTCGATTAGAAGTTATTAGGGGCTAGAGAAGAAAGTAATGAATGTGACTGTTTAATAGGCATGGGGTAGCCTTTGGAGTGATGAAAATGTTATAGAACCAGATAGAGGGGTTGGTTGCATAACATAAATGTACTGAAAATCATTGACGTCCTGCATACTTTTAAGTGGATAAGTTATATGGTATGAGAATTATATCTCTATAAATCGGAAAAGGAAATGGAAATGCAACTAACAGCCAAAAAATAAGCAAGCACAGCTATAAATATCAGATACACTAGACCTTAGGGCAAAAATCAGTATGTGAACAAAGGTCTTTATTTGGTAAGAAAAGTAGAAATTCACTAGGAAGTTATAACAATATCAAACCTGCAGTTTAACAGCATAGCTTAGGACACTGAAGGAAAAATTGACAGGGTCACAAGAAGAACTTAATTAGTTTGCCATCCTACTGGTAGGATTTGATACACCTCTATTGGAAACTGGTATCAAACAAAAGACTTAACATACTGTGGAAGATTTGGATAAGCTTGCCCTAAATGACATTGCATCCACAAAATGAAACAAACCTGGTTACCTAATAGTCTAGTTAGTGTTGTCCTTCCAAAGCCCTCCACCCACTGTCTTTCCTGTCTGACTTAATGAAAAATCCATCCTTCCAGTGGTTCAAGCCCCAACCCTTGGCTTCCTTTTAGCTTTCTCAAATGCCTCTCTTTTAGCCGGGTTGCACTTTGGATTGTCTTTTCCTTCAAAATGCATCTAAATCCAACCACTTCTCACAAACTTCAATGTTTGCCCTGACCACCATCAACTTCCGCCTGGGATGTTAGAACAGCATCCTCATGTGTCTCCATGTTTTCACCTTTGCCCCCACAAATCCATCTTCAGCCGAGCCACCAGAGTGATGTTTATAAAATGTTAAGTTAGATATATGACCTTTCTACTCAAATCCCAGTTTTCTAGCCTCTTTTATGTTTCTAGCCTCTTTTATGCCTTCTTTCAGAATAGTGTTTTCAAATGCATAAAATGAGATGCAGGATTACAATATATGAAACAAATATGATTCAGCAGTGGTCTAATAACTACCACAATTTTGATGTATTGATGAGCATAAGTGATAGGTGGCAGATGTAGATTATCAACGAATCTGTAATGTGATGGGAAGATGCCTGTGGTTTCAATGGAAGAGAAAGGGGCATGTACTGCAGACACTGTGGTGGTTTGTTGTCTACTTTTACAATGGAAGGAAATGCCAAATTCCAGTTAAATCTTTGTGAAACATAGAGACATCATTTTTTGTCTGAATTTTACCCATAGACCCAGGTTAAGAATCTCAGCTCTTCCCCATTATGTTCTCCCAGCAAAAACCAAAGTCATACAGTGACGGGAGCCTTCCTAACCACAGCCTTCTCCTTTGTTCCTTTTCTCTAGGGTCTCTCTGAGATCTTCCCTCTTGGATTCATCTCCAAATCCTTGGCTTCTTGCTTTCCGTACTCTGTATCACACATCACCAAGGTTTTTCTTAAACACACCTGATATGCTCCCTCCTCAGTTCTCACCTGAATTCCTCACTCCTTACTCCAACAGATCTACCAGCCTTGTGCCCTCACTTCAACATGGAGTGTTTGCTCAAACTTCAATCTCTCAATGATCTCATCCCTGTCCTTGACCCCTGATTTAAAATCTAGAAACCCAGACTCTTCCATCTCCATGATTCATTCTATTTTTTTCTATGAACCTTTTTTTTCTACCTGCTGTCCCTTCCCATTAGAATAAACCTTCACAAAGATAGAAATGATCCATTTGCCCCCTGCAATCCTGTGGCTAGAACAATGCCTGGTACATAGTAGATGCTCAATAAATCGCTGTTAAGTGACTAAATTATGAAATTATGCAGTTTAGATACAGATAGGCAGAGAGCATATTACTTGTTTGTGCTTAGTGCTTCAGTTGAGTTACAAAGTGTTCTGTGAGCCAGGTTATTAAATGAGTATGTGGATGTCTTCCCCCAGCAAGGCTCAAAGCTCAGACCACATGATGGTCCACTCTGAAAGCCAGGGCTTTTCCTAGCCTGCTATAGTGATAAATAGATGTTCAGTGGGACACAGGGCTGTTTCCCTGTCAAATGCCACAAAAACACAAACATCATTTCACTCATCTGTCCATAAACATCTACTGTTGATTAGGAGCCACACCCATTTTGCATTACACCACACAGCTCTCACGTGTGGTATTTCTATTTGCCAAGGAAGAAACTTGAGAATTTTCACTGGTTCCTAGAATTTCAGGAGGAAGAATGGGCAATGGCAATATATTTGTGCCCTCTTCTAAAGCTACACTATCAAGAACAGAACCCCTAGCCACAGGTGGCTACTGAGCATTTGAAATATGGCTGCTCAGAATTCAGATGTGCTGTAAGCACAAACTAACAACTGAGTTTTGATAACTTCATACAAGAAAAGAATGTAAAAATATCATTAAGCCTTTCTTATACTGATTACATGTTGATATAACATGTTGGATATAACAGGTTAAATAATAAATACTGTAATGTATTTCACCTGCTTTCTAAAATTAACCTGGCTATGAGAAATTTTAAAATTGTACGTGTGATCACAGGGTACTTTTTACTGGACAGGGCTCTTTAAATGCCTATATATGCTTATGAGAGCTATTTTTCAAGTTTTAAAATCAGCTCAAAAGGCAGAATGCAGGTTTAGTCCACACGTGACCTTTTTGCTACAGGCTCTGAGGCAAGGTGACTGGTTCTACATCTTGTGCTAGGAACAGCAGCTAGAATGAGAACTGGAATGAGAAGGAGCTGTAGCTAGAAAGAAGGAAATGGAAATGTGGCAACAGGTATGTGCCCTAATTGCTTATATACAGCAACAGACAGGAGCATCTGGAAAAAGTGAAAATGAATGTGCACCAGAGATAAAGTTTCTGTAAAAATGTACTCTCTTAAAATCAGTTATTAAAAGGCACTGTTAAGAATGGTTCATTCATTCAGGCAGTTGCCAAGTGTCTATTACATATCTGCAGTGTGCTCCCATGCTACTGATTCATCAGGGAACAGGACCTGCCACAATTCCTACCCTGTGGGGCTGGCCTTCTATTGATTCCAGAGCCATATTCTGAGAAGCAATTCTGAAATCCCCTAAAATTTATAGTAATATATATGCAGTTAAAAATAGACCAAGAGTTATAGGGACCATTATCTGTTTTAGCTATAGAAAGTCCCTTGGAAAATAAAATGACTTTGCTGAGCACAGTGGCACACACCTGTAATCCCAGCGATTTGGAAGGTTGAGGCAGGAGGATTGCAAGTTTGTGGCTAGCCTCAGCAACTTAGTGAGGCTCTGTCTCAAAATAAAAAATAAAAAGGGCTGGGGATGTTACTCAATGGTTAAGCACCCCAAGGTTCAATCCCTGGTACCACCCCAAATTAAATAAATGGAATAAAATAAAATGACTTCAAAATAAACCTATAAGGATGCTTAGTGTTGTATTATCACCCTATGCAATTGATTTTAAAATACATATCATATCATACACACCAAAAGGAGACAGTTTATTGTTAAATCAAGCAGCTCTCTTTATTTCTTACCATTCTCAGATAAATCATTAAGATTCAGAATATTCATTGAAGATCTATAAAATGGTACTAAGACCTTCTGCAAGATGCACTTTGAATCTGGTAAATAAAAATCCAAAAACACAAAGTCCACTTTGCTGTCTACACTTTGACTTAGGCCTGGAAAGACTGCCAAAGATAGTGTCTCATTGGATGTATTTAAATGTGACCCTAATTTCATTTCTCCACAGGCTTCAGATAAGTTTTTTCTTTAAATCTCCCTTTTTCTGCTATACCCACGAAGGTGGGCCCTTCTTTCTGTTCCACTGGAAGGAGAACACTCTCACTTCCCTCTCCTCTGTGTATCACCTTACCTGACCCTTCCAGAAGCAAATGTGTACTCAGTAAGCAGGCTGGTTTAGCCATTCTTTTCTCAAGGGTTCAGGCATGGTTCTAAATCATCTTGAATCAGCAAGAGAGATTAGCTGTGGTTTCCCTTACTACCCACCTGGCTTTCTCCCATCACTAGATGCAGCAAAGAGTCTTGTTTTCTAAACTTTCACCTCCCCAGGTCATCTTTACCTCCCCTATTCACCTTCATTTCCTAGGTCACCTTCACCTCCCAGGTCACCTTCACTTCCCCTGATCACCTTCACCTCCTATGTCACTTTCACCTTCCCTAATCATCTTTACCTCCTAGGTCACTTTCATCTTCCCTGAACACCTTCACCTCCCAGGTTACCCCTCTCTTACTTTCTCTCTCTGATGTACTCAGAATACCCAAAAGTTGTCAGAAATGTCCCCTCTCCATGAAGAAATGATGACACCTTTGACCACTGGACTCTTGTTAGATTTTAAAAGTTTTGCAGCTGGGGTCACCTGCTTCACAGCAAGATTTCTTCTTCTTTTCCTGTTTTATGCTGAGCCTGGCCTCAAAGGTCAGAATTTATACTATTTAATCAGACTGCGCACTGAATAAAATAGAAAATCGTATGTGAAAGTAAAAATCGCCTCTTAACTTTTCTTTTTTTTGGTACCAGGGATTGAACTTAGGGGTACTCTACCACTGAGCCACATCCTCAGCCCTATTTTGTGTTTTATTTAGAGATAAGGTCTCATTGAGTTGCTTAGCGCCTCGCTGTTGCTGAGGCTGGCTTTGAACTCACAGTTCTCCTGTCTCAGCCTCCCTAAGTGCTGGGATTACAGGTTTATGTCACCACGCCTGGCTACCACTTTACTTTTAACCCCAAATTGAATGAATAAAAATTTTTAGACAGCTACAAGTTGTTTATGTGTGTGTGTAGTCACTCAGCCTTGCAGAAAAGGCCATTTTTTTTCTGATGCCAGTAAATGAAGACAGTGATGGAAATGAGAAAATGTGATCTCAATCTTTTTGAACTCCAATAGCATAAACTATGTAATAGAATCATAAAATAATTCTGCAGTTGTTAGCATTTCATTTTAAATTAAAACCAAAAATGCCAAAAATACTCCTCACAAAAACAAAAACCCAATAACAACCACAAAACAAAACAAAAAGTGAAGTTTCTATGGGATGCTGTTCAAAAACACTGATTAGGAACAGAAGGAGCACAAGATTGATATCACTAAAACCCTCTCCATGATAACGTGGACCTGAAACAGGTATGATGGTGACTTTGTAGAAAGAACAGCAACCAGGCACAAGTGAGCCACTCACAGAAGAGTAAATAAAACAAACACATTAAAGGGAGGAATCATTTAAACAAAGGGCATTTTTATTTACTGAGCAGAGTTGACAATTGGTTCTGTGATCTAACTCAGCAGTATTTACTTACAGAAAATAATTTCTAGCACAATAAATATTAGTTAAATAAATAAGTCTGAAACATATTCTCACAAATAAAAAATGCCAAATTTCAGAAAAGCATGGTTTGGAAGGGCAGCATGATGAAATGAGCAGCCAGTTCACCCAAATGCATCCTCCACTGAAGAATAAACAGAAGGAAAAGCAAGTGGGAAGGTGAAGACTGGGCGAGCAGGGAAAATGGAATAAATAATCTTTGAAGCCACATACCAACCCTATATTAAGTTTTGAAACATTCTAGACATTACTATATAAAGTAAAAGTGCTAAAAAGAAAACATTTAATTTATCCGTACTTAATTTCAAAATGAGCAAACGTTAGGAAGTAGTCTCATCTTAAAGACCAAGATTCACTACACAAAATGAGAGGAAACCTGGGTGCAGGATTTGTTGACAGAAGAGGTGGCCATCACTAGCAATTGAATGAATTATTTGTCCCGGTGTTCACCAGCATGGCCAGAGGGCAGGTGACAGACACAAATATAATTTCCCCAGGGAAGGAGGAGGAAATTAGGTGGGAGACCAGAACATGAGGTCATGAAATTTAAAGTAACCAAACTTAAGAGCAGGAACAATTCATCCCAAATGTCAAGAGAAGTGAAGCAAAAAATGGAATAACATGATGTATTTTTAAAACTATGGCATAAAAAGAGTAGGTATGGAGGACCTGTGCCTTCACCCTGACCTTGCGGCTCCTTCCTTATGTCCTTCAGGCCTTTGCTCAAGGCCACCACTTCCTGTGCACCCTGAGCTCATAACTTACATACTATTTCATGCCTTTATTTGTGTCTTTCTTCTCTAACTAGACAGAACACAGACCCCATGAGGACAAGGATTTCTGTCTGTTTGGGGGTCCTTTGTTTCACCAGCACCTGGAATTGAGCTAGAACACGTAAGCAGTCAATGTTGTATATGTTATTGGGCAAATGAGGAGGTTTTCTGGGGGCCTCTGGGAAAGAAAGCACATACCATCACCCCTGTAGTGCTGCATGGATGTCAGTCCGGAATACAGTGGCCATTTTGCCAATGTGATAAGAGCCAATTCCAGAATGGAGCTGACAAAGGAGAAGGCAGAGTGGAAGAGAGGAAAGAAACAAAGACTCTTGCGATATAAACCATTAAGCCCTGCCTATCTCCAGACTTCTCACCTGGGTGAGCTGATAAATGCCCTGTGGTGGAAGCCATTTTGAGTTGGATTTTCTTTATTGACAACTGAAAGCATTTTCCCAATTAGTCTAAATTTTGAAATTCAAAAGATGGTTTTAGAAAAATAAGAGATAAGGGGAAAACAGAAGCAGCAGCGAGAAGCAGGTAAGGGAAATGAGAAGCATTCTTGATATGTACAAAACTATATAATAATATAATTATATGTAATTAATATATATGATATATAATATAATCATATATAATACAACAAAACTATTATAGCCCATATATTCACATAAAATTTAGCTTAAGGACTTATTTATACAGTATGCAAGGAATCAAATAACTTGATAGTGCCAAAAAATTACCAGATAATAAGTTTAAAGGAAGTGTGGCTCACATGATTATAGAAAATTTGCATCTGGAAGAGAGATAGAATCATAATTCTTTACTACTGAATGAGATATTCATAAAAGCAAAAGTATCTGCTGTGCTTCTCAATGTGTAATCTGCATAAAAGTCAACCTGAGAGTTCCACTCCAGAGTTCCTGTGGACCAGCCGCAGAGGGCCCAGATCTGCCCTCAGGAACCTCCACGAGTGTCCAGCCAACAGGAGACCAGGGACTGCTACCTCTAGCCACTGGGGAGCCCAAATTCAGGGTAAGAGTCCCCACAGAGACCCTAGCGCAAGGCTACCCCGCCCAAGGGCAGCCTGGGCCCACCTCAGTTCTGCTTCAGAGTTCCTGTGGACCAGCAGGAGCCGCAGAGGGATCCGTCCTCTGGAAACTCCATGGTTGTCCAACCAAAGGGAGACCAGGGACTGCTACCTCTAGCCACTGGGGAGCCCAAATTCAGGGCAAGAGTCGCTCCAGAGATACCAGTGTGAGGCAGCCCCACCCAAGGGCAGCCTGGGTCTGCCCCAGTTCTGCTCCAGAATTCCTGGGGTCCTGCAGGAGCTACAGAGGGCCCAGATCCACCCTCAGGAAACTCCACGGGTGTCCAGCTAAGGGTTGACCAGAGTCTGATTGCTACCAGCCACTGAGGAAGGCACACCCAGGATAAGAGTGGCCTCCAGAGATCCCAGCATGAAGAGGCCCCACCCAAGTGCGCTCTGGGCCCGCCTCAGTTCCGTTCCAGAGTTCCTGTGGTCAGGCAAGACAGAAGGCCCAAAACTGCCCTTAGGGAATGCCAGGGGTGCCCAGAGCCTGCTAGCCTCCAGCCCCAGGGGAGCTCACACTCACTGTAAGGGTCGCACACAGACTCTCCTGCTTGTGACCCTGCCTAAGTGAGACCTGAGCCTTCCTCTAGTTCTGCTCCAGAGTTCCTGTTCACCAGCAGGAGTTGGGCAAAACAGCCCTCAGGGGCCGCCCCAGGAGCCCAGCCAAGGCCATTCCCACTGCCCTCTAGAGGTACGTCCACTACCTCCGCCAACAACTGTAGTGACAGTAGTGCCCATCTGGGGACACTGGAAGAACAGAAGTAGCTCCAAGGCGAGAGACAGGTAATCTGGAGTGTCAATACAAGATTATAGGATAGAAGCCACAATACCTCAGATTGGTATTTCAAGAATGGAAGATACACAATCAACATGAAAAAACAAGGGAAGAAAGTGCCCCAAATAAACCTGTATACCACTGTAACAGAATCCATTGACAGCACAGTTGATGAAATGTCAGAGAAAAAATTCAGAATGTACATAGTTAAAATGATCAGCGAACTAAAGAATGACATAAGTGAACAATTACAGGCAAAAATTGAAAAATCCAACAAAGAAATAGGAGAGCAAATAAAGGCAACCATTGATCATTCTAACAAAGAGATAAGAGAGCAATTATAAGTAACAAAAGATTACTTTAAAAAAGAGCTAGAGATTGTGAAAAAACCAATCAGAAATTCTTGAAGTGAAGGAAACAATAAACCGAATAAAAAACTCAATAGAAAGCATCACCAGCAGACTAGATCACCCGGAAGACAGAACCTCGGATAATGAAGACAAGATATACAATCTTGAAAATAAATTTGAACATAGAGTGAAGATGGTAAAAAATCATGAACAGAACATACAAGAAATATGGGACAGCATCAAAAGACCAAATCTAAGATTTATTGGGATAGAAGAAGGCGCAGAATGTCAAACCAAAGGAATGCACAATCTCTTCAATGAAATAATATCAGAAAATTTCCCAAGTATGAAAAATGAAATAGAAAATCAAATACAAGAGGCTTACAGGACACAAAACATACAAAATTTCAACAGATCTACACCAAGGCACATTATAATGAAAATGCCCAACATACAGAATAAGGATAGAATTTTAAAGGCTGTGAGAGAGAGGAACCTGATTACTTATAAGGGGAGACCAATTCGTATCTCAGCAGATTTTTCAACCCAGACACTAAAAGCCAGGAGATCGTGGAATAACATATTCGAACCCCTGAAAGACAATGGATGCCAACCAAGAATCCTATATCCAGCAAAATTGACCTTCAGATTTGATGATGAAATAAAAACCTTCCATGATAAACAAAAGTTAAAAGAATTTACAGCAAGAAAGCCTGCACTACACAGCATTCTTGGCAAAATATTCCATGAGGAGGAAATGATAACCAACAATGAAAATTTACAAAGAGAGGAACTACACTAGAGAAAAGACCATTCAAACGAGAAAACAACTCAGCTGGGCACGGTGGCTCAAGCCTGTAATCCCAGCACTAAGGGAGGTTGAGACAGGAGAATCACAAGTTTAAAGCCAGCCTCAGCAACAGCGAGGTGCTAAGCAACTCAGTGAGACCCTGTCTCTACATAAAACACAAAATAGGGCTGGGGATGTGGCTCAGTGGTCGAGTATCCCTGAGTTCAATCCCCAGTACCAAAAAAAAAAAAAGAGAGAAAACAACTCAAGGTAAAAACCAAAAACAAACCAAAATGACCGGAATTATAAATCATATTTCAATAATAACCCTGAATGTAAATGTCCTAAATGCACCAATTAAAAGACATAGACTGACAGACTGGATTAAAAAAAAAAGACCCAACAATATGCTGTCTTTAAGAGACTCATATTACAGGAAAAGACATCCACAGACTGAAAGTGAAAGGGTGGGGAAAAAAACATATCACTCACATGGATCCCGCAAACAAGCAGGAGTTTCCATCCTCATATCAAATAAAGTGAACTTCAAAGCAAAGATGGTGAAAAGAGATAAAGAAGGTCATTTCATACTTCTTAAGGGAATCATACATCAACAAGACATAACAATCATAAATATCTATGCCCCAAATAATGGAGTTTCTACATATATCAAACAAATCCTTCTCAAATACAAGAATCAGATAGACCACAACACAATAATACTTGGAGACTTTAACATAGCTCTCTCACCATTGGATAGATCTTCCAAACAAAAACTTAATAAAGAAACCATAGATCTCAATGAAACTATCAATAATTTAGACTTAACAGACATATATAGAGTGTTCCATCCATCAACGAGCGAATACACTTTTTTCTCAGCTGCACATGGGTCCTTTTCCAAAATAGATCATATGTTATGTCACAAAGCCAGTCTTAGCAAATACAAGAAAACAGAGATTCTACCCTGCATCCTATCTGACCACAATGGAATAAAATTACAAATCAATGACAGATTATAAAACAGAAACTATTCCTTCACCTGGAAACTAAATAATATGCTATTGAATGATGCATGGATGACAGAAGACATCAAGGAAGAGATAAAAAAATTCTTAGAGGCAAATGAAAACTCTGATACAACATATCAAAATCTTTGGGATGCCATTAAGGCAGTGCTAAGAGGAAAGTTCATAGCACTAACTTCATTCATTAGAAGAAGTAAAAGTCAACAAATAAATGAACTGACCCTTCATCTCAAAGCCTTAGAAAAGGAAGAACAAATTAACACCAAAAGAAGTAGAAGACAGGAAATAATCAAAATTAGGGCTGAAATCAATGAAATTGAAACAAAAAAAACAATTCAAAAAATTGACAAAACAAAAAGCTGGTTATTTGAAAAAATAAACAAAATTGACAAACCCTTAGCCAGCCTAACGCAAAGGAGAAAGGAGAAAACCCAAATTACTAAAATTCGAGATGAAAAAGTAAATATCACGACAGACACTACTGAAATACAGAGGATAATTAGAAACTATTTTGAAAATTTATACTCCAGTAAAATAGAAAACCCTGAAGACACCGACAAATTTCTAGAGACATATGACCTACCCAAACTGAACCAAGATGACATACACAACTTAAACAGATCAATTTCAAGCAAGGAAATAGAAGATGCCATCAAGAGCCTTCCAACCAAGAAAAGCCCAGGTCCAGATGGATTCTCAGCAGAGTTCTACAAGACTTTCAAAGGAGAATTAATGCCAATTCTCCTCAAACTATTTCATGAAATAGAAAAGGAGGGAACCCTTCCAAACTCATTCTATGAGGCAAGTATCACCCTGATTCCAAAACCAGACAGAGACACATCAAAGAAAGAAAACTTCAGACCAATATCCCTGATGAACATAGATGCAAAAATTCTCAATAAAATTCTGGAAAATCGCATACAAAAACATATCAAAAAAATAGTGCACCATGACCAAGTGGGGTTCATCCCAGGGATGCAAGGTTGGTTCAACATACGGAAATCAATTAACGTAATACATCACATCAATAGACTTAAAGATAAGAATCATATGATTTTGTCAATCGATGCAGAGAAAGCATTTGACAAAATACAACACCCTTTTATGCTCAAAACACTAGAAAAACTTGGGATAGTAGGAACATTCCTCAACTTTGTAAAAGCTATCTATGCTAAACCCAAGGCCAACATCATCCTAAATGGAGAAAAATTGGAATCATTCCCTCTGAAAATGGGAACTAGACAGGGATGCCCTCTCCCACCACTGCTATTCAACATAGTCCTTGAAACACTAGCCAGAGCAATTAGATGAAAGAAATTAAAGGGATACGAATCAGAAAAGAAGAACTCAAACTATCATTATTTGTGGACTACATGATTCTATACTTAGAGGATCCAAAAAATTCTACCAGAAAACTTTTAGAACTAATAAATGAATTCAGCAAAGTAGCGGGATATAAAATCAACACCCACAAATCAATTGCATTTCTATACATCAGTGATAAACCCTCTGAAAGAGAAATTAGGAAAAATATCCCATTCACAATAGCCTCAAAAAAAAAAAATACTTGGGAATCAATTTAACAAAAGAGGCAAAATACCTCTACAATGCAATCTACAAGACACTGAAGAAAGAAATTGAAGAAGACCTTAGAAGATGGAATAATCTCCCATGCTCCTGGATAGGCAGAATCAATATTGTCAAAATGGCCATACTTCCCAAAGCGATATATAGATTCAATGCAATCCCAATTAAAATCCCAACGTCATTCCTTATAGAAATAGAAAAGGCAATCATGAAATTCATTTGGAAAAATAAGAGACCCAGAATAGCCAAAGCAATCCTTAGCAAGAAGAGTGAAGGAGGAGGCATCACAATACC